>JAOEHY010038630.1:0-46286 GCA_025447955.1 Psilopsiagon aurifrons | reverse complement strand
GCCTCACCACTCTCACAGTAAAGAATTTCTTCCTCATATCCAATCTAAACTTCCCCTGTTTAAGTTTGAACCCATTATCCCTTGTTCAGCTCCCAGAGGAAGAAAATCTAAAAGATCCTTCCTCCCCAAGACATCCTGTAAGAATGGAACTTACAGATTAACCAAAGCCCAAAGAAACAGCAAGACTAGAAAGTCAATGGGATGAGATGGAGGCACACAGAGTGTTACTAACCTAAAACACAGGCTTACTTATAATTTCACTTGTTACAGCTAATCTGGAGAAAAATCTGACATGACTTTTATTCTATGGCAAAGTCCTGAAAATGCTTATTAATGAGGGCTCCTCTTTCCGAGGTCAGTCCTACTGTCAATTTGTTTGTATTTGAATAAGTCGAAAATAATTCCAAGCTGAGTGATGAGCTGAAGCTTTGCTTGAACAAAACCCTAGACTTAGAGTCCTCCCTCCACATTAGGGGAAAAACATGCTTTTCATCGGCTAGAACTATTACTGTTTCTGAGCTCTCTCTCCTTTCTTTTGTTTTTTTTCTGTGTATGAGTTTACAAGTCAGGATTTTTGTGAACGCAAATTTCAATGGAGAAAGTTCCCAGAACAAAAGATACATAAACATACACACTGAAAATCCCACTGCAAAAATACCTCTGCTTTGGCCATGACTACAAAGCCTACATGGCAATTTCATCTGGGTACTGGTCTCTGGCATGCATTTTATTACACTGAATATGCATAGTTTAATTTTATTTTGCATTCAAAGAGTTTAATTCCCCCTCCAGACCTTTGAAGCTCCGTTCTGAAGCAAACTGCAAACAAGAACTATGGCAGCATGGTTTTGATCTGCATTTTTTCTAAAATATGCATTTCAGAATAACAAAACGGCCCTTGCTGATGCAATCAAAGAAACTAATAAAGGTATTAAAGCTTCTCAAAAAAAACAGATTAGCAGGTGAAGCCCTAAGAATTATGGAATACTTGTACTGATCTCAAAATTCTACGCAAAGATCCATAACATGCAGAATAAACAGTGTGCTTCTCAATATTCTCTCTCCAATAGCAACATTCATAAAATAAAGAAAAAAACACTTAATGCAAATTAGTTTAGAGCCAGTAAAGTTCAGAGGAGAAGCAGCATTTACATTCAGGCTTGTAAAGTCATGGCATTAAAATCTAAAGTCAGTGGGAGTAACTAAATGTACGAAAGTTTAAATGTGCAGATGAGCTTCAGTGTTTCATTGAATCAAGGCCTGAATACACAAAGTATGTGTGAGAAAAGTCCTTGGCTCCAGATTTCAAGTCATTGTTACTGCTACATGGGGTTTTAGACTACTGACGTGTAAGGCATATATATGCCAAAGCATTGTTTGTGGTTCTTGAGAGAGCTCTACTACGATCTGGCACGCATATCATGAAAATACTCAGCTTGGCTCCCTAACTGTGTAACTACCTTTATTCTAGGGAGAAAGATGACTGAACCAGCAATAATATTCCTAGGTGGCCAAAAATGTGATTCAAACTGGATAAATAAAAGGCCAAATAAATGGTGTGGATACAAATTAGTGAAATTTCAATAACCTCAATGGAGTTGTGCCATCTTAGGACAACAGCAAATGAGGCCAATAATTCTGCAGGCTTGTCATGACTTTTACCGCAGTGCACTGACAAGAAGTCCTTGGGTCTTGAGTGATCACCCTAAGCCCAGCTGGCAATGCAACTAAACACTTTCTAGCTCTTCTTATTTACATGAGGTGCTCCGGGGCATGCTGTACATGACACTGCAAACCAGCTTCTAATAACCACTATGTGTGGAAGGACTTCAGGTGTCTGACACCATTTTTCACTTTGTTAAGGAGTGGAAAACTACGAATAACAAGGAGTGAAACTGTGATTTCAGCAAGCTCCCTGGGATCTTCCCGTGGTATTCCATTTGGTGGGGCCAGGATTTCTTGCTTGCCTTCTGCCTATCTGCCTACTTATCTTTCTATCTCCCTATACATGCACACAAAGGTGCATGTATCTATGTATAAGTAAGAATACATTCACATTTATACATGCACTGAGAGTTGTACATGCATTCAAGCACACACAAATTCCTCCCAAGGTGGACGCTTCCGAAAAGCATTAGGATTGCTTTAGTGAGGGGAAGGACAACTCAAACAAGGGCTGGGAGCATCTGAACAAAGCAGGCAGAAAGGACAGAATTAAACAATGTGGAGGCTTTCATGTAGTCACACACACACAGAGATATTTGAACTGTTATATATTGAATCCTGCAATGAAATATATGTGCGTGTAATGGTCTTACAAGACCCTTACTACCAGACTCCTACCAATTCAGAGATCCTAAGACACCGCTGTCTGTTTTTCGGCATAGGACCAATCTTACCCCGTTTAATAACTTCAGTCTGTAAAATGAATCACCTTTACATGTCTTCTTAGCTCTAGAAACTTTGCTTCTAAACAGACATAATGAAACAAACTGCTTATTTTTATTACGTAAGAAATAAGAGGGGATTTATTAGTCTAAAAAATACTCTAGGGTACTCGGAAATGCTAAGAGTTTCCTTTGACATCCAAAGATTAATTTTAATAGGCCCTGTTCCTTGTGCTAGTGCGTATAGGAGCAAGAGGTGTCATATTTAGAAACTAAATGCAGGAGCTGAGGTAGGAGATATTTACAGCTTGGTAACTGAGATACTTATTTTAAATGGCAAATAGGCACATTGGCTGAAACTTTAGAATGAAAGCAATCAGTTGTCATAAATATTTGTGAACTTCTTTTAGTTGTTAAGCTGATTAGGGGCAATTTGTCCTGGCAAAGTTGGGAAAAGCTACTATTACTGAAAGAACTTTAAAACTTGTATAAAAAAATATCAGAAAAGGAAAACTGTTTACAAAAACTCCTCAAAACAACACAGACGAAATTAAGGGAGGCGACCAAGAGGAAACTGCTAGGAGTCAGGTACAGTGCCTGAGTCTTACATTGCTCTCATGTTGTTCTCTGGAAGAAGAGGAATTTCGAGGACTTTGGTGTTGGAAAGTATTGTTTCGTGGCTGGTGGTGGAAACGGTCTTCCCGGTGATTCGATGAACCTGGTAGAAAGCATGGGGTCGCAGCAGGCGGTCGTCTGCAGTCCCAATGAACAGCTGTAGCGTGAGCGGCTCGCTTTCTAAGTAACCATGTAGCTGGCAAGAGAACAGAAAACGCCCACTGAGCACCATGCACATAAACTGCTAGGAATCAATTAAATTTTTATAAGCAGGAGAGCCTAATTCAAGGAGAGAACTTGTGACAGGTGCTATGTGTTAAGTTCCCCCCTCCCATTTTTCCTGTAATGTAATATTGGTACAATAAAAAGGCACACTCAGAAAATGTCTCATTATCCTAAAGGACCTGAGGCACTTTAGATGGGGTGAGCTTGTGAGCACTCCTGCCACATCCACAGAACACTCTGCATTAATTCTGCTGCGGTGTTCAGCTAAAAACCACAATGAACTCAATGTTCCCTCCTGGTACTGAGGGTGGCAAAACCAATGGAGTTTGCAAGTGGAAAGGACGTACAGCTCATCCGTCCCTTAGCTTCCTGGGTCATCCCTCATGTAGCAGCAGGCTGCTGCTTTGACACGTCCCCTCATTAACTGATTTTTATGCTGGTAAATACCTCCTGGGACAGCATGGAGACAGATCACATATACACAACCAGTAGCTCACCATGCGTGTCAAATTCTTGCTATAATCGCACAAAAATCTCATTGAAGCTACTGGGTCTGACTTGAACCTCATCCATGTTACAGTGACCATGCTGATGACAACAAGAGTTATTTCTACCACAGGCTGGGGACAGGGCAGTAGTCTGACCTCATCCCCATGATCTTCTGAAGAAGCTGCTCTGGGGTTCACACTGCTGCAAAGGAGACCATGGGTGGAGCTGTCTGGGGACAGCTCCAACCTCTGCTTACACTGCTGCCTGACACTGCGAAATGAATCTCACAGAGACAGTTATCATGCAGTAGTTAGCTACAAAGCCTCATCCCAGCGGAAGGGAAGGGAGGATGCAGCAACTATAGGAGAGGAGAGCACGGGAATGGTGTCTGTCCCAGGAGAGCACCATCAGAGAGCAAACCTGCTCCCTGTATTTCAGATTTAGTTTCCTCTGTGAATAGTTCACATGCATTTGGCTATGAGTCACCCACTATCGCTGCACCATCACTAAATCTGATAGATCAAGATTAGACCACTGACCATAATTTGATGAGGAGCAACATTTTTAATATATGGTGCATGCAAGTTCAAAGCTAAATAAAGCTGAAAGCAAGTTGTGAAACCCACATCATATGTTGTTGGTATTTGTGTTTTGCTTGCTTTCACTCTCCTTAAATCTTACAAAGTAATCTGTGGCTTCATAGTAACTTAAGAACTATGTTTTACCATTTGACAGCAAAAAAGATCTCAAGTCACTTTTGATCTCAAGTCACTTTTTGATCTCAAGTCACTCTCAGCACTGCAAGATTCTGGTGGGTGCAAACACAGGCATGAAGCATTCCCACTGCTATTGGACATGCTGATGGCAACAGGAATGCCTGAAGGCAATGTTTCAGGTGCCACAGTGACCAATGCATGAGCAAGGAAGTACACAGACACATCTTCCATCACTAATTGAGTGCACTGCATATTTTTGACACCACACTTCAGTGAGAAGAGCAGGGAAAAAAACAGAAGTTATTTAATTTGTTTGATTTGGTGCAGCAAGTTTTACATCCTTACCTAAAGCACGTGGATGCTGGCAGGATGCAGGGACAGGAAGCAGGATGCAGGGACAGGTGCTCATTTCCAGCACCACAGTATTTTATCAGCTCTACACTGCCAAGATACCACACAAAGGCAGCTCAGAGCCTGGGGCTTGTGATATGATATAGTGGGGGGTTCCAAACCAGCATTGTCAAATTGAAAACACATTAGAGGCAATTTGAAAATCTGCGGTATTGGCAAAACAGCGGAGAGAGAAAAGGAGAGCCAAACATGCATGCTGCCTTCAGCAGGGTGCCGTGGGCTACAAGCCTCAGTTCAGCTCCACACAGAACATGCGCCTCCTACAGCCTTTGACATCAACATCAGTGATACACTGCAAAAAGAGGGTTTTCTGGCTTTAACCCCCACAGGGTGATCACAGCTGGTAGGTGACCACAGGCACGGTCCTGGCACAGCAGGCAGCACAGGGAAACCACTGTCCTACTCAATACCACCTTGTACCCCAGCCTGGCAGAGTGACCTGGATTCAGCCTGGGCTGATCTCAGCTCCTTGGCATCTCTAGAACCTAAATGGCAAAGATGAGGTGATGGAGGAGACACAAGGTATCGTGGAGTATTTTTGATCATGAGAGGCATACAGGTTTGCAGGGAAGGAAAGTAAGACAGTGTGACACACCAGATGATTAAACTTCTATGTATTAACAGCGGTCACTTCTCCAACTCGTCATGGACGGTGCTTTTTATGGAGAGTGTAAAATTAAAACAAACACATATTGAATTACAAGGCCGCTTAAAAAGTAAAAATAGACTAGCGAGTAACTCAAACCCCAATTCAGCAAAAGCAAAATCGCACACTGAGGTACCCATATGTTTTACTGAATCCAGGCAAAGGGGTAAATAAATGTTGGTCTTGCATTGGGTTCTGCTATTTCAGGCTTTATCTTTAAATCCGAACTCAGCTGCTGCTGTATCTCATAACCTACTGCTGAATCTCAGCTTGTGCTTTTCCCACAGGTTTCCTATCATGAGGCAATCGAACACCCAAAGTCCTCAGCTTTGCACACCTGCCCTTCCACTATTAGCGTTCACATGCTGGAAAATAAATAGTAAGATCTCAGATGCATGTTTTGCATTGTTTTTATGGGCTGCGATCTTTAAACTATATTTATGTTTGTTTTTTTTTAAAGGCCTTGGCATACATACAAGGCCAGGTTGGACAGGGCTTTGAACAACCTGGTCTGGTGGAAGGTGTCCCTGCCCATGGCAGGGGGTTAGAACTGGATGAGCTTTAGGTGTCTTCCAACCCAAACCAGTCTATGATTCTACGATACAGCTGTGCTGGGCTTTGCTTTGGATCCATTACGCACAGTTACTTACTTCCTGATAGCTACTTTTGCACCTGAAGACAAGTAGTGACTACAGCACTGAGTTTTCAAGAGTTGGGAAGTGTCAAAACATCCAGAAAGACTAATGTAATCACTACACAGTGGCTTTTACCACCCTCAAAATAGGAAAAATCCACATTCATGTCACTTCAAGTTTTATGTTGTATTCTGTGGTACGAGGTATCTGATTTCTGATGTGTATTCCCTTTCACTTTTACCTACTGCATCACATTATTTACTTCTACATTGTGTCACATAATCAGGTATGCCAACAGAAGCAATAAAAGAAAACAATGCAAGGATTACCATTTAAAGGGGCATCTACTGTGGATGACTAATTCTAGACTATGCAGCCAGCACACGATTTCTGTGACAGTGTTGAGCTTTGGGAATTCTCAGCATGCTGGAAAACATGCAGCATTTTGCTTACACTCAGCTGGAACATCAAGATTATTCTGTGGCTCCCTCAAAATATAGGAGAGTGGCATTGCTGTCACATTGTTCAGCAAGACAACAAGAGGAGCAGTGGAAGCAAAGCAGAGCTGCGGTACTCTAGGCTGTTGACTTGTCAACAGGTAAGGGGAATATCCAACAGGACATGTAAAATGGGGCAGGGTGAAAGGGAACTAAGCAGTTTTCTTGGTGAGGAAAGATCTTGCACATTCACATCCATGCATATTTTCCACGAATGCTCTGGAATACTGTACTCGGCGGTATAATGATTCCGTTTCCTGGCGTGCGACATGGGATGCATGCGTCAGACACCCTATTTTTATCTTTTTCTCTGTGTAACACAGTCCGAAGTTCTCTTAATAACTCAGTGGCTGAGTACGGGTGACAAAGGCTGCTCTTCGCTTCAGCCTTCATAATAAAGGATATGCCTTTCCTATCAAGCAATGTTTTGCTTGGCAACACGTAGATCCAAGTGGAAAGAGCCGTACTTTCCCCTGCTGTGAAAGTGCAAAGGGATTTAGCTTCAAATAAGGATCGAGTGCACGATATTTTTGAATGAGTTTTCCTTCCCAAATAAAGGTGAGGATACCACAGTCACCTGATTTAGTACAAACGAAAGACGCAGACTAAACTTAAGCATGCAGCAAGACCTCTGTGACCAGTGTTTTGGTTTTGAAATGAAAGTAGGTCATATTCTCTTGTTCTGACTGACCACTGACTACTGTGCTCTCCTTTTTGAGCAACACTGCTAAAAACACTTGAACTGTTCTCAAATGGTATTTGCATTTATATTGTCTGAAGCTGCTAAGATCAAAATCAGACTTAATTGTGGGTCTGTTTTACACTCCTCTAATTCTATCAAAAGCAATGCAGTCACTGCTAATTAACACCAGAACAGGACCGATCACAGTTAAGCTCTGTGTCACCTTACGTCATCTTACGCAAGTGCAAGGGAAAAACTGTACTGGCCGGGTGACTTCTCACCGCACCAAGCTTTCCCTGGGATTCCTGTACCTCTCTGTCATTGCTTTCACAACGCCCTCTCCCGCCAACACGTCCTGATTCTCACCAGTAGATTCCTGCTCATCTCAGCACAGGGTGCCAAAGCAAATCCCAGCCTTTCCCTGGGGAGATGCGCTGCGCACCATGCACTGGGGCTGAATGTTTTTGGCCGCCCAGATGCCACAGTGCTGAACACCGGGTGTCTTCTGCTCTGGTGAGGCCACACCTGCAGTACTGCATCCAGCTCCGGAGTCCTCACTACAGTAAAAACATGGGCCTGTTGGAGAGGGTCCAGAGGAGGACCACAAAAATTATTAGAGGGATGGAGCACCTCTCCAATGAGGAAATGCTGACAGTTGGGCTTGTTCAGCCTGGAAAAGAGAAGGGTCTGCAAAGACCTTATGGTGGCTTTTCAGTATTTAAAAGGGGACTGTAAGAAATATGGGGAGACACTTTTTAGCAGGGGCTGTTGTGATAGGGCATGGGATAATGGTTTTAAACTAACAGAGGGAAGATTCAGGCTGGATGAGAGGAAGACATTTTTTTACAATGAGGGTGGTAAAACACTGGCACAGGTTGCTCAGAGAGGTGCTGATGCCATTCCTGGAGACATTCAAGGCCAGGATGATGTGGTTCTCAGCAACCTGATCCAGTTGAAGATGTCCCTGCTCACTGCAGGGGGGTTGTAGTTTGGTTGTTCCAATCCAAACTGTTCTATGATTCCTCTGGTGATTCACAAAGCTTGAGGAAAACAGTGCTGTTTCACCCCTTGCAGTCAATGTCCAACTGCCAGGTAGTATCTAATTCAGTCCCACGGCAACAACAGCCTGAGGTTTATCACAGATTTCAGTATACACAGTCTGCCCAGCTTCCAACTGCGTGCCTGATGCATATCTATGAAATCTGGCAATCAGAATTAAACAGACTTAAGAAATGATGAGCAGGAGCAGGTGAGATACTTTTGACAAGAGCATTAGGGGGCAAAAAAAGCAAAACTTCCCCAAACCTCCACTCAAATTTTGAGGATTTTTGCAAATGTCACATCCAGTAACTCAAACACTGTTTCACCATGAGTGGTTATTCTAGAATCTGCAAGGAAAACTTCTATTATTTAAGCCACAGCATTTATTTTAAGAAACACAGCTGAAATATTGGGTGCTCCCTTCCAAGTGCTTTATGCTTTTGGCATGCTGAAGCATATGTTGAAGTGCTCAGAAAGCTACCTGTCATAACAAGGAGCCCTCTGTGCCTGGAGAGGCTCCTGGAGGCCACTGGAAGAATGGTCCTGTTCTGACAAAACACAGCAGCCAGGTACCACCTGTGCCATCAGGAGAAAAGGGAGCTACACCACCTAATAGCTTTTAAATGTACTTATTGGGAGTTCTAGGAAAAGCCTGAGAAACCTCTACAGCCGTGCATTCCTTCAGACTCTGACTCTGTAAATATGTTAAATGACCATAGTGGCTGATTTAGGGCTTAGGCAGGTCTAGTGCATTTGGGACAGAGCTTCCACTAACAACAAACTGGAGCACTACCAGGGACTTAGCATCCATCCTTTAAACTCATCAGCAGTTTGTGCCTCAGACTCTGCAGGCTACTAGGGGCTGCATCCTTATCCAATAATGAAAAAAATACATCGGTAACATCCATGTCAGTGATGCATCTACAAGCATGAGTGCCTGGTCTTTGTACACTCAGTGCATAATAAAGAAAACAAGTAAACACACCCATTTATTCCTCTAAAAATACTAAGAATAATACCTACATTTTCTCACCCAAACATCTAACTATCTGTCCCACATGCATTTCTAGAACTGTTCACGGAATAGCCTGAGTCAATCTGGAAAGAATCATTAAGGAGGCCAAATACCCGGCCTGGGGAAAGGGGGCTTCTTTCCTTTTTTTTCCCATCAGTGTTTTGGAATGTAATTCCAGTGCTTTCAAATATGTCAAACAGGATAAAACCTATAAAACTGTGAACTTTTTAAAGTAATTGCCTTTTTTTGCCCTTTTTCTCTTTAAGCCAGAGACTGGGGAGCTGCAGACCAAACAGCTTTACTGCTAACTTTCTCAAGCAGTCATTTTTTTCTTGTTACAGTAACTGCGCATGATGAATGACAAATAGACATGTTTTTAAAATGTAACTAATATACAGACTCAAAAAGCAACAGGAGTGCTCAGTGTCCTGATCTATTAAAACAAAATTGAAGATCAAACTATAAAGAAAGTGCACAAACATTTTGGGTATAGATTTTAGCTGTGAGCACCAAGCATGCATAAAAATAGGGTCATCAGTTTGACTTTTAACGAGAAGAATTTACTTTTAGTTCCCAGGTAGACGCAGTGTGAGACATAAGACATTGCATCATGGTTTAAATGGGAAGGGGGAAAAGTTGGTCTTGTGGGCAACGACGATCATGTGAAGTGAAGGCACTGGGAGAGAGGTCAGGAGACCCGGGCATCTATCCTTGAATGCACTGGAAAGATCAGAGGCTGACCTTTGCCTGGGCAGCCACTGAACTTTCCTGCCTCTGTGCCCCTGGGCTGAAAATGCCCAGAGACCTGCTGTTGAAGGTTCAGGGAGCCTGCAACCTACGGCTCTGGGAAAAAAAGACATAAAAAGAAACTGAGAAACCAGGGGAGGGACTTTTTACAAGGACGTGTAGTGACAGGACAAGGGAGAATGGATTTAAACTGACGGACTGGAGACTTGAGATCAGATATGAGGAAGTTCTTCCCAGTGAGGGTGGTGAGGCCCCGGCACAGTTGCCCAGAGAAGCTGTGGCTGCCCCATCCCTGGCAGTGCTCAAGGCCAGGTTGGACAGAGCTTTGAGCAACCCGGTCTAGTGGAAGGTGTCCCTGCCCATGGCATGGGGTTGGAACTGGATGAGCTTTAAGGCCCCTTCCAACCCAAACCATTCTGTGATGTTACGAAAAGTCTGCCCCCCTCATCACAAAATTCCCTCAACCTATACCACTCCATTTGGCTCTGAATTCCTTTGCTAGGCTTGAGAGAAAAACACCTCAGGTGTGCTGAGATAGGGCATTGTAAAAGCTCTCCACTCAGCCTCCTCTCCCAAATCAAAGGGCAATTGCACCAATTGCTTATTGACTAAAGGTAGCTCAACCCACCCCAGTCTTGTCTGCAGCACCCACCTGACTGTGGGGTCTTGCAGCATCCCTGCCTCTTTCCAGTTGTTTCTCTCATCCTTCAGCATCATGCTCTGCAGATGTAGATGTTTCAGCCACTGCTATACCAGCCACATACCCTATGTGCTTTTTAGGTCTGTAGCCCATAAGGACAGAAGCTTCTGCGGCCCACAGAGTACCTAGGACTGAGAGATGCACATCATCCTGCCTGGCACCTCTTCCCTTTGCCAGCAATCAGGCATGCAATAGTGGGTGCCAGTTTCTGGATGAGGTGCAAAGCTCAGCTCTAGGCCACTTGTCAGTGCAAATTCAAAATGGAGGTGCTAAACTTGGGCCACTTGGATGCTCCTGTACAAACTGTTCTCTGGTGAAAGCACAAACCAAAATAAAAGAGAAATGTCCTATTCAAAACAGCAGAGCAGACTTCAGAATTAATAAATAACAGAAAGATGTATAAATTAATCAATTCCGGAACAAGCAAAACTGAGCCATCCAACAGCAGCAACAACAACAAAACACACAAACCCCCACCAAAACAAAACAAACAAAACCCCAGGAAATAAGACACCTCTTTAGGAGATGAGGTGCCCCTCTGGCTGTGATAGTTTTTGCTAAATTCTATCTGAAACAGTTAACAAAAAAAAAAATGTGCAATTTATGCCTCATGCAACATAACATACATGCTGCTACTCCTTAGTCCTTCACTTACTTCCAATAAAAATGTAACAGGAATTCCTGTGTTTTTCTGGGCTACTTTCAAGATTTGTTTTTCCTTTCTAGAACTAATTTCCCTTGGATTCACTCAAACTCTGTTTCAAGATCCAAATGCAGTCAGAGCCGGCCCACAAATAAAAATAAGATGGCTTGCTCTTGCAAGAGGCTAAATGTGGGCATAGGGTGAGAGCTGGACAGGAGGAGTGAATGGAAAACAGCAGGAGTGTGTTTTATGTAGCACTTTCCAGTGCTGCCACTTGGACTTTAACTCAACAGTGCAGCAAAAGAGCAGCTGTTCACATCATGATGAATAAAGATCTATATAAAACTTCCAGCTGCAAATATGCTGTGAGGAATTATTAATCTTAATGTAATAGAGATGCTGGACACTCAGCCATTGGCTCACAAGTAATTTCAGTTTCTATCCAGGGAAAAACAGCCTTCGTGGCTGCTGGCTCTCAGAACAGCCATGAAATCTCCTTGTCCAAACAGCCGCAAGACGCTGCTCCCTATTTCTAGGGAGGATTTTCCCCCCTAAAAATACATGTACCTAGAAACCAACCCAAGTCACACTCCTCTTAAAACTGTTAGCCTCACAAGGGAGATGGCCATCAGAAAGGGAGTTACTCACAGAAAGAATCTGTAGGTCCTGGGCACCTTATTCACTGGGACACAACGAAATCATTATTGTTATCGCGCTACCTTTTACTGTGAGACCAAAGGGATGTCCTTCCCCTAATCCTTATTGCCTCATCACACTCCCTAGCCCCACTTTCAGGTAACCAGAGGCTATCTCCGTACCATGGCTCATCTCCTTAAGTGCAGCCATGGGAGCTTCCAAGACCTCCTTGCAGGACAGGGATGAGGACAGTTGCCCCCCTACAGAGGGATGAGGGTGGCACCCACACCAGGCAGTCCACTTAAATGAAGTTCACCTCTTTGTGAGCAGCCCTACACTTCCCCCAGAGGGTTCACCACTGACCCTTGTGTGGTAGGATCACCTTTCCCCTGAATAGCTTGTCCTACAGCATGGCCACTATGGGTGACATTTTGGAGTACTCAACCCTAGCAGCCTGCATTTGGATGGGATCCTTAGCAGTATGAAGCTGAAGCATCGAGGCATTTAAATTGCTGTTGAGTAAATGGAGGCTGACAACAGAGAGAGGAGCTCTAGAAACTGCAGATTAAAAATCCAGGCCTGGATGTAAATCCAATGCAACAGTGCCCTCCCTAAAGCTGCCCAACCCCTCAACCTACTCAGCTTCTACTCGAATATTTGCCTTCAGCATCCGTAACAGCTTTCAGTTTGTGCAGTCATACCCACGACCATGTAAGAGTTAAAAAAAAAGTCACAGCAGCACTGCAACAGGAATTTATTACATATTCTGAGGCAGATACCCTGGGCAAGCTTATACTTGTGATCCTGCCTTTCGTCATGCTGCTGACGCACCACTCGCATCCAACAAGCTCCCATTTGTGGGTGAGCACAGGCTGGCCTGAGATCTTCAGGCGTGTGTCAGGTGCTGTCAGTGGAAGCAGGATGGGTGTGATGCCCTCCCCATGCCCATCCCAGCCACAGCACTGCACCACTGCCAATGTCCATTGGCAACTTTCCCAAACTGAGACACTCCTACCCCAAATGCTGCATTATCACTTGGTGGCTCACTACTTCATGAGGACTCCCTACTGCAGTAACTGCATGCCTTTTAATTCCCACCCTCGCAAATTCAAGGGCAACAGGGTGTCCAGCTACATCCAGGGGTTTCCTGCTATGGGGCAATGCTTTTGAGATGCTTTCCCTGCACATGAATATGAACACTGCTCACACGGTACCGGGGCAACACAGTTCAACGTAAAGTTCCTCCGGGGTTCATAGACACCATTGAGACAGTATTAGATCAGAAATGCTCACTTTCCCCCTAAATTTTAACTCCTATCCAAATGACATTTATTTAAACTGCTACTGAAGACAGAAAGCTGGGGCTATGTTTAAAGGCTTTATCTCTGTAAATATTTGGAGAGCTATAAATACTGAGCAATATTCATAACATGAATATTGGACTTACTGTTCTGTTGCCATGAAAATTACTATAAATACACTTCCAATTCTTAATTTCTCTGATTTTTCTTTGCCAAGAACTCCTTTAAAAAGACAAAAAAAAAATCTTATGTAGGACATCTTGCTATTTAATTAGCCACTGGAGTCAGAGGCCACATCACAGAGCAGGAACTGAAAACAAAATGATAGAGGCAAACAAAGCACGTAATGCACTAGCATGCTATATAGCTGTGTATCCCAAGTGGGACTTATTATAATCAGACAGTCCATGAGTCAAGCCCTGACTGCTTTCTGTGTTTAGGAAAGGAGGGAGTGGGAGGGAAGGCTGTCTGAGCTTCCAAATTTCACAGTACCTCTGTCTTTTGGGTTTTTTTTAATGTAGAAATGAATTAAAAGAAGGAAAGCATTTGAAGGCATTCTGTAAGAGTGCAGATCAAGGACGGCTTTGCGGCTGAAGGAGCAGCAAGCTGGGCACAGGGTGTTCAAGCTCCCATCTCTAGCTCTGCCAGATAGTTTTTGCTTCATCACAGATGCATGACTCGATTAGAGCAGAGAAAATTTCATAACAAGTTTTTACGTATTTCCAGCCTGCTCTATGTTTAATCAGTTTGTGCTTCGGTCTCCCTATAAAATAAAAGCCAGTAACCATGCCATGTGGCTGGGTAACCCTTTCTTCACAATGGAAAAAGCAGTGCTCCCCAGCCCTCTGGTTCCAATCCTCATGTGATTTACATCCACGTTCTTCAGGGAATCACAGAATTACAGAATAGCTAGGGTTGGAAAGGACCTTAAGATCATCTAGTTCCAGCCCCCAGATTAAAGCAAATTAATGCAAATCCCTTGCTCTTCAGAGTCAGAACATGCTGTCTACATGCGCACGTTACTCAGGACAGGTTCTGCTTCCATTTTTCAACACCCAAAAAGTGTTGTCATCACACGCACAAGATTCATAAACTTGCTATTTGCGCCTCCTGTGTCAGAGCAGAAAAGGGCAGTGTTATTTTGCCAAGTCACTACACACTTCTGGTCCTGCTCTCCCTCCACAAGCCACCTTTGATCCACCAGGTCCTACAGCTCTGATTACGCTGCAGTTTTATCTGAGAGCATGCCTGCCACGGAAAGCATCTCAATGCAGCAATAAAAATAGGTCAGGTATATCTGATAGCTCGACTTCAAGCTTCTGACCTCCAAGACAGTCTGATTAACCTGTGAAATATCCAGAGAGCTTGCATTCCACACTCTGAGATGCTTGAAAACAATGGTGGTGCCACTGGTTGATGTCACTTGTTTTACCAAAACAAAACAGATGCAACAGACCAGATTCTGACCAAGGAGCATAACAGGCCACAGTGGCTAAAATCAACTGGAAGACCCATGATCTCCAACAACAACTAAATAAAATAAGCATGAAAGACTCTTAGATAAATTTGCTCAACATGTATGCACTATTTTCAATTAATTATTCTAAATATTGTCATGTTGAGTAACATTATTTAGCAACAGCTGTTGCACTAGAATTTCATCCAAATACTGACGAGCTAATACCACAACACCGTTTAAAGCCAAGTAAAATTCTGCAAATATTAGTGGCAGAACTTGCCAATAAAAGCTTTAGAGAGTATCTTATCTGCTGCTGCAAATGAATGATGCTCGTTAGTGCACAATGTGAGGAGGACACTGAGGGCAACACTTCCTCCTAAGCGAGGTACGATGAGTACCAGAGACCAAGACCTGTGTTTTTACACCAAACCAAGACAGCATCTATATCAAACTGCTGACTTCAAACACAACAATCTGGCATGGGTCAAGTCCCAAGCCAGAGACAGGAATGCTGAAGTCTTAAACGGCACTGCTCCTCCCCATCATACTCAAGCCTTACTTGGGTCTCTAACCTAAGAAGTAAACCTTGGTCCTGGTGAACTGGTAAGATCTTAAAGCCTGATGGCCCCAGTTACACATAATTATATACAACACATCAAGTCAAAAAGAAACAGGGAAAAGCCAGGTGATTCACACCACCTAACCTTAACACATGCAGGCAGGGCAACAATAGTGTCTAGTCACCTCGGCTGTCTTCGCAGCCAGCAAAATGAGACATGCACTCTGAAGGTGTGACTTAAACTGAGCTGCTTCAGATGTTCACATCAGAATAAAATTAATAGCTTCCCAAATGCTATATGGACAAGCTTTCCCCTGATTACAGAGAGAAACTAAGGAAATTAGCTCAGCCGAAGGCATCTATGGTTAGCCAAATAAACCTAAAAGGTAGACTTGCCTCTGTAACCAGCCCAGGCCACAGTTCAAAGCAGGAGCGTTCCACAAACCCAGGGCAATGCTGCAAGAAAGGCACACTGCACTTTGCCCGAAGAGGCACAGAGCAGTGCTTCTGGGAGAAGCCTCCCACTGTGGCAGAATCCACTACAGACACCATGTTTTGCACTTCACCATCACACATCTTGGGCAGTCATTTACAGCTTTTCACAGCAGGGGTACAAGACTATCAACCTCAGTGGTGGTACTTTGCATTTCTTTTCTCTCCCAGAGGGAAAGGTCAAAGTCAATTCCACCAGCGGGTAACTTCAGCACTTCAGCTTCTCTACCCTCATTTTGGGAGCCTGCTGTATCCTGGACCTAGAGTCAGCCTCAGCCTAGGGTGGACAGCCGGTGGTCATGGCTGGGAGATGGACACTTAACCAGCACCCCCTGCAGCCTCCCTCACCACGCCTGACATGGGACTAAACCCCTTTCTCCCCCTCAGAAGAGAGCCACAGCAAGGAGCAACTCACTCGCGTGCAATGGCTGCAGCAACCCACCCTGGTCCCAGCCACGCTCCAGACCTCAGCTCTGGAACACACAGGACATTCTGGAGCAGCGCTAGGTACATGTTTGGTGGCATTGCTGTTGCTGTTTCAAAATTGAAGTGCAAGTTAAAATTGTGAAAAGCACTATTCCTGCTAATGTTAATTTCTGTATTAAATTCAAAGGCGTATGACATTCTTTTCTAACATAAAAAGTGAAACAAGCATCTGCAAATAACTGGAGATATGAGAGGCTAAAGGCCAAATTTCATCACATTTTTCTTTATAAATAAATGACACTATTTTACTCCACACTGGAGGAACCAAAGAATGCTTCCACTTCTCAGGTAATTTTCCTAAAAACATCTGCTATTATGGCTAGGCTTCTAGATTAATACTGCCTGTGATTAGAGCAGCTACCAGTGCAAAATCTATTTGGGCTGAGAGTTTCAGGGGCTTCATTTACACCAGCAGAGCTGCAGAGCCATAACCCAGTGCCAGCATTGCCTCTGTATTGTGTTGCCCTCTGCAAAACCTCTCCAACTTGCCTCCAATTCAACCAGGTCTCTTGCAGCCAGCAGTGGGGCTAACTTAGTCCACATATTTTAAGGTTTTCCTCACGACCAGGAGGGATTAGAAAATGAAGCTTTGAGATTATCTGTGCTTGAGATTATTTGTGTACCTAGATGCTAGCACATGTGCCTGCAAGTTGTGGTCTAAATTTGTTTGTCCATGGCAGCTCATGTTTGCAGCTATGGATGGAGTTTGTGTAAAATTCTACAACTACACTTTGTAGTCAATAATACTCTATAACCTATATTCAGTAACAATATCTGAGCCTCTATTGAGGAATACTGTATTACTGCACAGTAAGAGCCATAAGACCCACATAATAGAAACAGCGTCATTGCAAGAGAAGTGGAAATTAATTTGAAAGCTAGTTGGAAAATTACTGCAAGATTGTTAAGGATTATTGATGAATAAATGCCACCTGTAGGGTATTTTTAAAAACAAGCTTCACATTTCAAGCCATTTTATGAATTCCTGCATATATGGGGAGAGAGATTTACATATTTGATGTAGTTTTTTTTAATTCCTATTTGACAAGCATTATCTAGGTATTTTTATACATACAAACATGACTGCTCCATGCTGCACTGTGTTTCAACCAGAGAAATATTCTCCATAGTACAGGAGGTGTTATAAGATCCTAATACAGAGTTCTCTGAAGAACGGCACAATTTTGGGGGGTTTTGCCTTTTTTTTCAATAAGTGTTACCTGTGGACTTCTCCAAGACTAAAATCCAAACTGACCCATATCAATTACACTTTGTCAGCGCTTCACAACTTTCAGACATGCTATTCCTCTTCAAGTCAATGAGTTTTATGGCTAAATCTAACCCTGCATGCTTTGCCAATTTTCTCTGGTGTTTTTCTCCTAGAAATGCAGGCACTTGGTACATATATAGCAGTGAGACTGTATTAAAAGCCACAGCAGGTGGAAAATAATACAGCCCAGGGAAGTCTCTGGTTTTGACTCTCCTCACAATCAAAGCTATGCACAAAGCACAATGAGGCACAGTAAATAAAGACATTTCACACAGACAAGCACGAAAATCTTCCAAAACAAAGAAAATTAAATTATCTCTCAACTAAAGAACACATTGCAGTGAAAGACTAAATGAGCGATTCTAATTAAAACCATGCTGTGAATCTCCTACTTTCCACCACAAAAAAAAAAATCAGCTAGTGTTTGTGCATATACAGCCACCCTCTAAAACCAGTCAAGCAGCTTTCCAGCCAAACAATGCAAGACACAGCATCTCAAAACTACAAAACATATTGAAATTATTTCCATAGCAATCACAACAACAACATGCCAGGCCAGGATCTGCAGGAAGCGGGGGTGATGGTGAGAGCATGGCCATATCCAGCACCTCATGGCTGTATCCAGAGCACCATGGACTGGTGCACACTTTGGCAACAGTTGGTCTCATCCAAAACAGGTACTCGCATCCCTTCTCTGCCCTGTGCTCACAATCAAAGCATTACACCCCAGTGCACTCACACAGGAAAGCCATGGTGCTGGTAGTCCTGGCCCCAGTCAAGCACAGGCAGCCCTGTACAAGCCCTGCCCAAGCTTCTTAATCCTGACATGTTGCAATCATCTTCAGCTCAGGTCTCTCTCCTTGCAGTGCTAAAGCAAGCAGTGGCCTCAAGTGAAGAAGCTAAGAGGGGGATGAAAACTTGGGACTAACCCTCTGTGCCCAAGCCATGTCCAGCTTTCAGACACAGCTCAGCTCTGAGCAGTTCTCCAGAAACAAAATGTCATCTCTCTTCCAACCCACTCCCTCCTAGCTCTTTATATATCTGTATAGCCATGATGTGCTGTGGGCTTCCCAAACACTAGCCACTGTCCTTTCACAGACAGGGAGCGGAGGGGACAGTAACATGTAGCTCATTAAGTACAGCAAAGATGGGTATCCATGTCCTACACAGAACACTCATGATACGCTGATACTGCTATTTTGATGCAGGCATGGGAATCAGCTAAATATAGCAGACTTCAGTGACCGGTCTAAATTGCAGACCTAAATGACATGAAGAAAGGTACAGTTTGCCCAAAGAAAGAGGAAAGAAATGAGAGGATTTTGGATGGTGATGGGAAGCTTGGCCCTAATATCATCATTAACATTATGCCTGACTTGCTACGAAGACATCAGTAAAAGCTTCAGAGACACTGGGACTTCATACCCATTAGATGTGGGCATGCATTATGGTGATGGGACAAAAAAACCCATGCAATCATCCTAAGGGATCCCAAAATCAAAGGGACAGAAGGCAGAGGCAGATGAAAGGAGGATCCAGTTAACAGCATTAACCTAAAAACTATCAGAAGGAAGCAGCAACACACAGGCAACCTGTAACCACTGCCCAGAGCGCATCAGACTTATAAGATGGAAAATTAAACAGATCTCCTGAAAAGCTGCAATGAGGTCTGCAAGAGCAGAGCACAGATTTTGCTACTTGCTCCCATTCTTCATGCTATTTTTGAGCAGCTGACAGCCCCACATGTTCACGTGTGACATCCAATCTCTTACAACACCCGTGCAAGGCAGTGAAAGTGTCTTAATCTAGGTTTTGCATCTGAGTAACCTGAGAGACAGTAAGTGACACAATAAATTGCCATTTGATCAATGTAACCTTCTTGGTAGAAAATTTAAGCACACGTTCAATATTTAGTCCCACCTTATGAAAATTTAAGGATATATTTAAGTGCTCTGTTGCACTGCAATAGATCACTTTTCTCAATCTCTTTTACGTTTTCCCCCTTACATTACACAGAACTGGACCAGCAATATTTTTACACGAGCAGGATTCCAAATAGCAAGGGAAGAACTCCCTTTCTGGTCAGGATGACAGGGTTTTTTGCCAGGATTCACACTTGGCAGTAACGCTGTGTTATCAGTGTCTCAAAGAGCAAAACTCATCGAGGGGGACTTTGGTGTCTGTAACTGAAGTGCAAAGGCTTCCAAAAACACGCTCAAACTGCGCCTGCAAGTGTTGTTCACTGCTTTGAACCGTGCTGCATTTGAAACATAGGCAGTAGACTTTTATATCCCAATGTACATAATGTACCTAATGTCTGCATGCAAACCAAAACCAGGAGTTCCTCCGCTTTATTGGGTACTGAAACATTAAAAACAGGTGTTTAAAAACTGTATTAAAAATCTGCCTGCAATCTGTATTATTTTTACCATGTGCGAGTAAATTGATCACTAGCGTGCTTCAACTGTTTCAGTGAAAATATGCAACTCCTGCTAAATTACGTCTTAAACATGTGGAGGGAGGAGAAAGTTTATTTGATTTCACTGCACTGACAGTATACAACATATTTTACTTACGTGTATGTATATAGCAGATGCTGCTAAAGGATCATCTCCCTTTTGAGGCATGTATCAAAGAAGATCTCAAGCTACTCTTCACAAGGAAAGAAATGATAAACCCCTGCTCATAATGAAAGCTGCAACGTACTTCAAGAGAGCAACTGAGTAATTTGACACCATATTTTCCACTGATTCAGCCTGTTAGCTGGAACAATGACTGATTAAAATGGAAAATCTATACTATAACCACATATACTGACATTCCAGATTACAAGGGATGTTACAGATGTAATTTTTTACTCTTCTTACATACAAAAATTATAAAGTATAAAACCAGAAATTATTGCAATGGAGTTAGTGATGTGAAAGTGATCTGAAATATGAACTAACCCCCAGTATATCTTCATACAGAATGCACATGATATAATTTTCATGCTATGTATGTTTTATGCAACTTGGACTACCAAGAAGGGAAAAAAAATGATCTGCCCTGAGATATTAGTTTTAGGAATAGAGGACAGATGTCTATTTGCCAAAGCAGACTTGTAAAAAATTAATCACCTGCCTCATGCAGGTTAGCAGTATTTGGCAGGTAGGTTAGCTCAGCTCATAATGAAGCATCTGGCTTCTGGTAAAGCTACATTTTAATTTTAACCGTGTTTCATTTCAGCTTTTGTGTGCATGTCAATGCACAATAATCTGACAAGTTGGTGGCGGATTTGCTGATTGGTAACTTTGGAGTAGGTCTTCTCAAATGTAACCAAAATTAAGTCAAGTAACAACTGTGGTTCATGCCCAGACCACAGCCTCAGGTATCATTCGAACCTTCCTGTAAAGCCCTTTTGAACACAGTCATCAACGTATTACCCATCTTGTTTTCTTGAAAACAGCTAAATTGACAGTCAACAAACGCCTCAGAGTGTGCTTGAATTAAGCACGGTAAGCTCACTGACATCAGGAGCACCTTAACGCTGCTTTGAATGTTGCTTGGTTTGGGGTTTTTTTGTAACTGAGGTCTGGCAATTCGAGGCAAGCAAATGCTCTACTCATGTTGTATTTTTCCTCAGAAAAGTGGGTACCCATTTGGAGCAATACTGGTAGCCTCTTTTGCCAACCAGAGGCATCTGCAGCACTGGGAGGGTGGAAGAAAAGGTGCTGAAGCTCAGAGAGGCCTGCAGAACTGTGGCGCTCTAATTCCGTGTGACTGATTTATGGCTGGGCTTAAACCATGACAGACTCCCATCACCCCTAAGCGTTCCCCCTGATGCGTGCATTTTGGAAGTGTGCTTCTACCACAAATTTACTGAGAAAAAAAACACCAACAACAATTGTCCTTGAGAGAGAGCAATCACTGAGAAGATGTAGGGGCCACTTTTTAACATGAATAGATCAGGCATTTGAATAATTCTAAACCACAAAGATCTATCAGAGCATGAATTAAGCAATTGCCGGTTTTTACATGATGACAATTTTTCAAGCTTTCAAATGTGCCAAAACCCTAAGGAATCTCACTGGCTGTTATTACTTCTCGCATCACTGAAGCTGAACTGTCTCTTCTTGATACTTTTCTAAAAACAAATTATAAGAGAAAACAGATCACACTACAGGCTCCTGAGCTCTAGCAGATCTTGACAGAGTATAAAGGAAGTTACTGGGAACATTCAGCTCCACAAGCACATTAGCAGCAGCCTCACTAGCAGCACCGCAAATGCCTTTGCTGGGCTGGTGTGGTTTGTGCAGGTATTTTCCTAGCACACCACTGCACAGAAATCTCCCATTTCAACTGCTGATTACATTAATTTTGTTGTTTCCATCTTCACAGAACACCATCCACTAGCAGATACTCCCCAGGCCCACAGATACACCTGCACTTTATTTAGTTATGTACTAAAAACAGGGAAAGGGCATTTGTCTTACCTTGCTTGGAGGATAGAGGAATGGCAACTTCTAGAAAGAAAATTCAGAGAGAGAGCAAGAGACATGGCATCTGCAACTTCTAGCAGGGATGATGCATTATTAAGCAGGGGGCAACAGGGATGGAAAGCACAAAAGAAGCATGGCAATCAAACAGCTGAGGATAAGTCCTGATTCCTCCCTGGAGAGCATCGATACACATTTCTGAGGTATGCTTTCAAAATAATGATGAATCACCCTTTCAGACAACGTGCAGAAAAAATTCAGTCCACACTGCAAACAATTGACCAAGTATAGGTTGCAGCATGAGACCTGAGGACAAAGTAAATGAGGAATAAGTGAAAAAAAAGGCTTCCACATGTACGTTCTGTCTTGCAGAGACTTCCATCATCTTGTTCTGAGACATTCAGGGTGCATGTGCTGCCGGTGACCAAAACCAGCCCAACAAGGGAAGCAGAAAGATGTCTCTGTGAGCAGTGGAGGAGATAAGGATGATTCCTTTGCTTCCTTCCTAGGTCTAACCTAGAAGGTCTTTGCCTTATCCACCACGACCAGAGGACAGCTAGAAGATGCCCCACAGAACGAGGGCAATGCCAGCAACTACCTTGTCACAAAGGACGCAACAGAAAGGAAACTGGGAGAAGCCAAGGAAAGGAAACACTGGGAGCTGATATCAGCATCTCCTTTCCCAAGGGAACAGAGACAGCAACAGTGGCGGAGTGGGAACACTTTCCATCCCCTTGTCCTTCAAGGCCCCCACTAACTCCTGCTTTGCCAGCAGCCAGCAACTCAAAACTGAAGGGAAAACTAGCGTGTTGGGCTAAATCCTTCAGGCTGGAAAGCCAGATTGAATATCTTGGCATCCTAACAGCCAGGATATGTACTGTGGTATCTGTCAGGCCAAGTGTGGGAGAGATATCCTTTTTAAAGGAGAGCAGAGTGCATCCCCCAAGCGCTGGCTGGTGGAATATTCATTTTTCATTTGGAGAGGGCTGTTGCACCAAACAGCAGAGGCCTGTCTCCAGGACTGCTCATAGATCTAAGCTGAAGTTGCGTTTTCAGGGTCATGAAATCTTCACCATCTGACAGCAGCACACTTTCCAGAACAGCTCCCTTCTAGACCTTACCCTTCTCAGGGAGGCCATAAGCTACCTATATGGCTGTGCTTGTGGAGCTACCCTGTGGGACCAACTTCATGTGAAATACCAAAACAAAGAAACTCTCCCCTTCCCAAAATACAGACTTCTAATGATGAAAAACTGTGATAAAAAGCTTTCAATGGGCTTTGTTCCATTTGTTGGATTTATGGAAGCAATAGCAGCCTTAAAACATCTGCCAAAACATTCTACTTTTCAGTTTTGATTATCTGTCTGCTAGTTTGAGGTTAGCTTTAACTATACAGATGCAAGAAGTGAGAAAGCCATTCAGCTTAGATTTATTCTTAAGAAGTACCGGCTGTCTAAAACAAGGCTATAAAATGTAGGCTCCCTGTCTGGGTTGTTGTATGGTTGCACAGCTTTGTGCTATTAATTGCAACCTGGCTAACAGGTGCTTGCCAATGTCTTAGTATCCTCACCATAAGAAAGGATTATATTTCCATCTGGATAAAAGGATGACACTGTAGAAGAACTTAAGAGCAGCACAGAGCGGAAGCCCACTACAGCATGAGAAGTTGAATCACTGCTTACTAACAAGAATATGCCCTTTTCTCAGCTCTGATAGACCCAGAGGGGGAAGGGGAAAGCGGCTAACATGTTTTTTACCATATTAACTCCTCTTGGTCAGATGTCAGATGGCCATGAGCTGGACCCACCAGGGACTGTTTTCCTTCCAGCTCCCCTGACTCACCCAGCAATGGTGACAGACGTTGTTTTAAACTTGCAGCACTGGGTGACCCCTACCAAGAAAAGTACTTATGTATGCACTGCACATATAAGTGAAGTCCCAGACTATATGCATAAATTAACCACGGGCCCAGTCTTGCTGTGCAGCATCAGAGCACTGCTATGAAGGACTTGCCCCACTCTGCATGGAAGAGTTATCCTGTCGGCTTCCTTACATTTTCATCTCCTTCCCGTCATCAATGGTGAATGCCTCTTCCCAGTCTTTGCCTCTAAGCTCTCCATTTCTCTTTTTTTCCCATCTTGCCTTCTTTGTAACTGCACAATTCTATTAGTTCACACTGTTAACTATTTATGAAGCCGGGTGCATGCGAAGTGCTATATGTGAAGTATTACATAAAACTCTGATGTAAAACATAAAGCCCCAACCTGAATGCATTTGCAGCTTGCTGGACTGCCTGCTGCCCCCAGAAGTTACAATGGTTTGATCACAAGGCTTTCTATTCTCTGAGGTATTTGCAAAAGTATTCATAGCTCTCAAGTGCAGAAGATGAAAGGAGAAAGGATTCTGATAGGTATCTGCAGTGCCCAGCACCTGGATATGAACTACCTGAGCTCATTATCCAAAAGCAACAAAACCAGCTGATTCATGGGAAGCAAATGATAGTGTGTTACCAGGGCGCACAAATAGCTCAGAGGCATGTTGGTGCCTAATTGTGGTGATGTGGAGATGTACAAAAATACCGAGACAACAAATGCTTTAGAGAAAAGCTTGACCCTGGTTAGTCATAAGGGGATTTTAAAATCCCAACATATGCCTCAAGGCCTTTGACAATCAGACGCAAAGTGCATACTTGAGATCTTGTCAAGAAATGACACAGCCAACTCTTGTGAGCAAGTCTCCTGGCATAGACAACACTTTGCCTATGTAAATCAGCAGACAAATCACTGTGTTTTGCCTGCAAAATGAGAGTTACGACTATTCACCTGTTCAGAGGCTCAGACCAAATCCTCTATTGGAGCACACATGCCACACAACCTCGCTACACCTCACTGCAAAGTGATACTGTGAAAGGCAAAGCAGCATTCAATTTATCTTCAATATTAACATATTTTTTCCAAGAGGAAAACAAATTCTGGCTAGTACCAGTTACCTAGATGAAAAAAAAGAAAACCCCTACAACCTCTTTTCTTCCCTTTTTCTAACCAATTTATCTACCTCACATCAAGAGTGATCTTAAAATTCCTGGCATATTTTGTGTAAAAAAAATGAGTAATAAGCATGACTTTTTAAAGTGCTTACTAGACTGTTCTGTGTATTTGACTATTTTCTTTCACCACTTAGTCCAGCCTTCTATGGGAGTACATCATACCCTTTAATTAAGCATTCTTGAGTATTCGGATTTTATCTCACACATACACCACACCCTGCTTGTAAAAATTCCATCTCAGCCAGCCAAAGAGCTTGACATATTCCAAAGATAAGTTATTAATTAGAATATCTACAGACCATATATTTATAACCTGGTGCCATCCCTCCCCAGGGAGCCTAAACTTTTATCTGCTAGATTACTTACCTGTAGCTCAAACAGAGCCATTGCTGGCTGGAATGTAACCCTCATCTTGTGCAACTCCTCACCACCACTCTCAAAATGAAGAATGAGAGACAGGTACAAATGGAGGACCTTTTTAAGGATGTAAACCCCCTGAATTAATTTCACCCCACTTAAAATATGGCTGTAGCTATCAAACTCCCTGACTTTCCTAAAGTCCTGATTCACTCATCCTGCTTCATTCAGAGAAATCCTCTCCCAAGTCGGAAGATTTCCACACACAGAGGTGCCAGAAGGATGTTTAGAGGCAAGATTTTGCTCCCCAAAGTGGTCGCAGGTTTCACCCTCACCTGGCAGGGCATACAGCTTCTTAACACCTGATGCCATCTGGAGCATCGGCCCCATTCTGACTCAGAGGCGGGAGTATCCTGGTCTGGAATCACCAAAGGCAACGACAACTCACAAAATACTTCCAAAAGCCAAGGGGTAAAAGCTGGTGCCAGCTGTGAGCTCACCAGCACCGCTCCCCAGCACCACTTGCTTGCCAATCTTCTGCAGCATTTTTAGCTCACTATGTGCGCCATCTCATCCCACTCTCAATGGGAGTGAGCAATGGGTTTAGCAATCGAGATCAGCAATGGCTTGGGGCCGCCATGGCAGCCAAACACCCAAAGAGGCAAAGGCAAAATGAGAGAGAGAGGAGTTATTACGTTACCAGGCTCCTTACAGCTCACAGGCACCCAGAAATGCTCAAAACCGTATTGCTCCTTAGTGGAGAAGGGAGAGCGCATCCATCCCACAGAAGAAAATCCATAGGAAATTCTGCTGGCATGAAATACTCCTGGGAGGCAGCCTGCAGGAGCCTCCAGGGAGCAAGCCCCACCCAGATGATGGAGAGACTATAAGGAGAGAGTGGCACCTTCCAGCACTGAGGTGGGGCAAGACTCTGCTGCTGTGGGCAGCTGTCAGCACCCACAGGTTTGCCCCTTCCACAGGTCAGCATAACCCCCTCCAGTAGCCTGCTACACTCAGCACTGCTTGCCCTTTCCAAGAGTCAGATTTGGAAGAGGAGAGAAATCTTACACGAGTGGCATTCAGAATGCTGCTGGGTCCCAGTGCAAAGTTCTTCAGCTTTCCATGTGTCCCTCTCCAGCTCCCAAGAAAAGTCATCAACCTGGAGGAGCCTCGAGAGCCAAGGAAAAACTTAGCCTCCAGCCCTGGACTTATGTCACACCCACAAGAGGCTCCTGCCCTCCTACACCACTGCTCTCCTCATCCAGCATGCTTGCCTTGGAAACCTTTGATTCTCAGACCTTCCACCTCCTACCAGAGGAGATGAAGCAGCAGCAAAGAAGCTAGTGTTGCCTGGAACAAGAAGATAAACAGGTTCCAGCTGCAGAGAAGGCAACCTCCTGGCAATTTTGCTGGAGAACCGTGCCATGAGCTGCATTTTGGATTTTTGGATTACTTCTCCTCTGCCTTAGCATGCCCTACAGATATGTGGAGGTATTAGTGTAAGAAAATCTCCTGGCTTAGGAAGCAGGATGCTGTAAGACAGGGTTTGAAATACAGAAGGGAGGAAGAGACCTGCTCTTCATTCTCCTCTTGTTGAAGGTAAAAGGTAAGAGTTTTAACGAGCTCTCACAAAGCAATGACATAGGAAAGACCTGACTGTCCACATGGGGCAAAAAAATAACAACATAAAAGAGTAGCAAAAGAGGTCAGAGCAGTTTTATGACAGGTTTCCCTGAGTCAACACAATTGAAAACACTGAGAAATATTAGGGAGAAAAGCTTGAGCCAAAATCTCTCACCAGAAGACACTCAGACACTGCTCGAGCTTACATCTAGGTGTGAGCTTTGAAGCTTGGGCTCCTTTCTATGTCACACAGTAGACTGAATCAAACCTGACTCAAACACCTGCAACATCTGCAAACATGTTGGTTCAAAGGTGCACTTTACAGCTTTTTTCAGCCACTGATTAATAAGAAGTTACTCCCTAGATTTCCTCCTCCTCCTCCTTTCATTTATTCGTAAGTATTCTCAGGTTTTTTTTATAAGTACTTACTATTTCTTTTATTAAAAGTATTTTTAAGTATGTACTTTCTTTTTGGAAGTACTTTTCGTTCGTCCATCCGTCCATCCATCCATCCACCTCTGGTCAAAGTCAGAAGATTTTAAGTATTTCCTCAAATAGGTAACTCTGCCTGGGATGGCAATGTCAGCATGAAGAAGCTTTTTCTGGCCCTTTATGTTTCTGTCCTTCGGTTCTTTTGCAAGAAAAGGATGTTCAGTTTGTAATAAAAGGACTGAAAAATACATTAATCCTTATTAAACCGGTAGAGCCGATTGACAGGACTAGGACTGGCTGCTTCCTCCCCTTTCCCTTCATGCCCTTCCGCAGTTTCCTCTCCTCTTTTCTGACACTTGTTTGTGTTTGGAAGCAGCACACTCAATCCCAACAGGGGATGAGAAGGGAAATGTCTGGACACATTTAGTCCAATTAAATGTTGGCATCACATTCAGTCTTTCCAAAAAGCACATAGGAAACTTTAAACACCAGGCTGGCCACTGCGAATTAATGCATCTCCATTTACATTTCCTTGCATTTGCCACAAACTGAGTAGGTAGGAATTGTCTGCCACAGATCTCTCTTTAATATCACTCACAAATGTTCTGCTAAAACCTTTAGTCTTTCAGCAGATGACTTCCATAATCCTATGTCACTGATGAGCTTTGACAGAGCTAAAGAGAAAACTGTGTTTGCTCCTGACAACTCCCTTCACTTTCCTTTTTCAGCTGCTGCAGGAGCACACAAACTCTGCAGCAGCATTCCCTGTCATCTCAGTGTCATCTCAGACTCGCATCTTTCCTTCAAGCTACATGTTTGCTAACAGGGTTTTACAGCAAATAAACAAACACATGTGAACCCTGCATGTGTGGCCTGTACATCATCTTGAGCCATCCGGATTTTCAACAAGCCGCTGCTCTTGTGGGAAGAGTTGTGGCATATATCCAAGCAGCATGAGCGGGGTGGCAGCGCCTGCCTCCTTCCCAACAGGCTGTGCCCTGACATCCATGGGTGCCACGGAGTCCAGGCACTGATAAAACCTGCGCTGCGCTGCACAGGGTGTCACCACCTTGACAAAAGGCACTGGAAGTTTAACTTCTAGGTTAGAAAAAAGTAGCTGAGGAGGGACAGGCACAGCTGGCTCTCTCCCACTACATTTCTGTTTTAAACAACTAAATCTTGTTCTTACCACTCCTGAGAAAAGTCCTTTAAAAATGAATGAGACTAGTCATATAAATGAATTAAGGGTCAGTTTACAGTTATTAAATTAAAATGCTTTCTATACAGTAACTGAAGAGCTCAGTAGGATTCGTGAAACTAGTTTCAGACCTCAGATGCTTTCCAGAGCGGCTGGAAGGGTTTACAGAACTAAACAGAAGAAACTCAAAAAGCCTCTCTTCCCTCAGTATCCACTGCAACATCCAAACCAGTAACATACTTCCACATTATTGCTACAGCTCTGCCTCCAACATGCGTTCACAGCTCTGATTAGATCCAACTGCAAGTTAAGGACTAAATGTACTGAAGCACGTCCCCAGCTGATTTCAGTATAAACTGCATGTCTGGAATCTGACTGCACAGATAGGTCCACGGTCACTGCTTGCCAGCTGAACACTTGCTTAGTTGTACATAGACATAGCAGCAATCTGCGTGCGCCATATTCACATCGCCAAAAGTAAGTGGCTGCTCTTGCTTTGTTTTTAATAAAGGCTTGGTCCATCCAGTTTTAAATACGCTTCAAGGCACACTCACGCACAGTAATCTCTGAGGACAAGAAAAAACTCCTTTCCTGTTTTGGAGAAGAAAGGGTGCTCACCACAGAGTGCTGAGACAAACAACCTGTGCTGCTTGTTATATGTTTTGGTACCTGTACAATAGGGTGGCCCCCCGCAGATGCCTTCACAGCCCCTCGACTGCCTTCTGTCTCATAATGAGCTCGGTGGTGGGATTTCGGCTGCACTTCAATACGCAGTTCATAAGGTCCTGAGTGAGACGGCAGCTGCCAATCAAGGGCAGGCAGGGATGGGCTACAAGGGAAAGGAAAACACATTAAAATTTAACACCAAGTACACTATCACAAAGCACAAGCATCCAGCGCTATTACTTTGAAGACCATGTTCCACAGTTCACCCTTCACCATCTTACATTTAAGATTTCATCAATGTAGATAATGCCATGACATAAGTAATTTAGAAGGTAATGGTTATTTTATGAAGATTTATGGGTTGAACATATCTGATGGCCCAGATGCTATCTGATTTGCAACCAAAATGGAAAAATGTTAAGGACCAGCTTACAAATATCTTAATAAATTGATTTGTGAACCAAAAGGAGAAAGATAGGCAGAAAAGATGCAGAGAAATTTAAGGAAGAGGATTTCTGCTGTGAAACTGAATGCCAAACCAGCACTGAAAGAGTTCTGCCTTAATGAATCTAATGGATTTCAACAAATCTGCTCAATTTACAGGGGCAGGAAGAAGTAAAAAAGGTGTTTCCCAGCTTCCTTCTGAACACGAAACACATGAGTCTCAAAGCGAAGCCGATCTCTTTCTGGTTAATTCACTATCAGGGAACAAGCTCTGAGGTCAGAACTTGCTTACAAATCCTACTAATGATGATGCACAAGCTTGAAGAAAATCCAGCTCATTCCTTCGGCCTGGTATTGACCCTGCAATTAACTGAAATATTAAGTACTCACTACCATCACACAAGCAAGGAGGCCTCACAGCATGTGAGAGTGGGGAAGTGTCATTCTTAGAAACCCTCTTCCGGTGTAAAACCACACTTGAAAACAGTCAGGAGGGCTCAGATGTAAGAAAAGCCAAGTTGATGCTTTGAGTTGAAAAAAGCGGAAAAAGGAACAAACAAGGACTGTAGAAACAGTAGGCCTGAGACAAGTTTATTGATCTTAAAATCGAAGCAAAAAGCTTCACAATGAAAAGACTCATTTTATGTCTAGCATATGTTCTTTACTTTGGTGGATTCTCCTCATCAGGTGTCCTTCAAAAGCCTTTACAAGTAGCTAAATGGCACAACGGCAACATGCTACCCTGCCCTCTTACATCAAACTTTATTATCACTCCCATCAACCTGGAGAACACAACCAGCAAGCCAAAAGTAAGGGTCTCTGACCCTTTGTTGTCGCCACAACAGACCAGGGATACTTGCAGCATGCAGATGAGGAAGCTAAAGAGCTAATTATCTCTTATCCAGGGTGCAAGGAGGCAGGCCACTGGGGATTTACTGGTTCCACTGCTCACTGTATAGCGCTGGTGGAAGGACAGCCTGAGGAGTGTGAAATCACTGCCAAAATGAGCTGGCTGGGAGTGAAAGGTTGCACAAGAGCTTCCACGCTGGGTAAGTATATTACAAGCACATATTCAGCTGGGGAATTAATACTTCATTTTAATATCCCAGTGATCCACACACTAACCCAGTGCTCCTGTAGCTCCTCAGGTATTACAGCTCTTATATTCCCCAAGCATCCTTGCTATCTCCCACTGCAGGACAGAGACTTTAACCACTTGAATCAGAGAGGATTTTGGGGTTTGGTAAGTGCTTATCCAGCCCTTTATCACTGGCATATTTAACTCATCTCTGCCAACTGCATGTGTGCATATATTCTGATGCAACTTCAGATGGTGCCAAGTTTCTCTACGTTATCTTTTTTCACCACTTATAAAGCTGAGCCATGTGATTTGAACACCTACAGACACATACTACATGCATTACAGGGGTCAGTCGGTTTGAGCCACTAAGCCCCAGCCCTGGGTGAGGACCAGGACCATCCTCACTCCTTACTACCCCAGCACAGCTTGCTGGCGAGTCACAGGCTCCAATCTTCTAACTACTCTGCTCTATGGCCCTCAGGACATGGAGTGCCCTCAAAAATAACAGGGAAAGAGGAGAAAGTAGCCATATAGCTCCCAGCTCAGCCCAAACGTGAGCTCATCCAAAAGGAAGATGTTGCCTTTGTGAGGGCTCCCAGCTCCTGTGAACATCTGGATTCAGCAGCCAGTGGGGCACTCGGCAGAGGCAAGACCCTGCCAGGGACAAATCCTGAATTTGGATGAAGTGCCCATCAAGCATGGGAGCCTCAGCCTTTGCAAGAGCCAGGACGCTACATATTTTGAGCTCCTGTGAAAGACTTTCCCCAAAAATGTCCAGCGCTCACCCAAGGGGCAAAGAGAAGCTGTTCTGCTACCAGACATAAGAATGAAAGGATGGCCAAAAAACCTACAGGCAGCTGGTCTGTAGCCACTTTTCCTTGCATAGCATGTCAGGTACACAAACACTCTAGTCTGAAAAAGTGCAAGCAAAAAAAAAAAAATCTGGATAAACTAAATTTGACTAATGATAAATGACAAAGAGCAGAGCAAAACAGCTGTGTCTCTCCTGGTGATGATCAGCACACATTTTTAAACAGATGTTTCTGGTTTTAAGTAAACTTTCACTTGATGGATCTCTTTTTTTCTTCTGCGGACACAACATCTATCAGATTAGAAATTTTAAGAACTGAATTAAACAGGACAACTCTGACCAGCAGCAGGTAGCCCTCAAGTGAAGAGGGATTTTTTTTTTACGACGCATGGAAGCAAGTAGTAGATTCATAACTAATTATATCTCCTTAAAAAAAACCCAACCAAAACAAAACCAAAGCAGAATTCTTTCAAATCATCACCTGAAAATACCAGTATAATTGAGCTGTAAAATTCAGGTTCTTAAATAATGCCTGTAAATAAAAACACAGTTTTATTGCTGCTAGCCTGCAATCCATTATCAAAATTCCAAAATACCACCTGCCCAATTATAAGTTGACAATTAATGGAAGTTTTCCTGATAAAGGAAGCAGAGTGATGCATTTAACAGTGTCATGGGCTGGGGCTGTCAGAGCTATTTCCTATGTTAGATTATCTTCAGCATGCACTAAATTTCCTGCAGCTAAATGTGGTTAAAGGAAAAAATCACCAAGCAAATGGTGTAGTGGTCAAATCTGGTTGATACAAATAAGCCTTATCAATTTGAAAAGGCCCAAACTACCTCATCTAGCCAGCATCACACAGGGGAGGAGAGCCCCTCCACAAGGGTCAAGAAGAGAAATAAAAGGTCTTCAAACAGTCTTCCTATCAAATATACATTGGTATATTTCCCTCAGATCAAATTTTCCACCAACTGAAAGCCTGTCCCATTACTTTCAACACCGTAATAAATCCAACTGCAGTCCTCCTAAATGCTGTAATGAGGGTTGGCTGTTTAAAGGTGGGTTCACAAAACCTGGTGTTAGGCTATAGGAAATTCACTCAATGTAACCCCTCTGTCCTACGTAAATGAGATTACAAACCAGATGAATAGTGATTTATTTTGCATACACCAGATACACAATATGATTAAATCAAAAACAGATTATCCAGTCTGGCTGACTTCTGCTTTTAGCAGAGAGATTTATCAAGTTACCAAAAAAAAAAAGAAAAAGAAAAAGAAAGATACTAAGCAGCACACTGAAATATAGACAGGGAGGAACCAAAGCCTAACATTTCTACTAAACTTTGCATAGGAATTTAAGCTCCATTTTCACGTGGCTGCTATGCATTTGGGAATTAAACTACCGTTACACTTTCTAAGCTACTAGATGCACAAGGCCACTTGAAAAAGAGATTTGCAAACATCTTTGTCCTTAGCTAGGAGCCTCTGTAAAAGGTGTCAGAACAACTGCCAGTCCCACACAGGATCTAACTCTGCTCACTGGCCAACTACCACAGCACGGGATCACCTACCCCAGACAGCTGCCTGACAGGAGCATAAGCCACTGCCTGAAGAGCAGGATGGTAAGTGTGCTTCAGCATCCGAAGTAAAGCAAGTGACTTAGAAGGAGTGTGGCTGAGACTACTGCACTAAACTTATTTTTCCTATTTGGGAGTGTTCCTTAAGAAACAAAAACATAAACTAGAGAAACCACAGGGCTGCTGAAACTTTTACCAGGCTGCTAGCTTGCTCCTGTTCCGACTGCGCCAAATGCAAATACGGTTATAACTTATTATTTATTACCCATGTCTCACATTGAAGCGGATGGCTGCTAAATATCCTTGTGTGGTTTCTGGAAGAGTAAGAAAACAACGATGATGCCTATGTGCCCACCAACTTGACAGCAGTCAGAAAAAAACCAGACCTGCTTTATATTTCACCTATGAGTTAATGTGGAGGGATTTTGCTCTCTTTTTTGCTTTTTTTAATTTCCTGTATGACAATTGAGCAATCTGGCTGTGAGCTGTTAAAATAGATGCTGCGTCCCACCCCAGACTTGGCTGCATTTCGCTGGCATGCTGAGCAAGTAGCTCCTCCGTGGAGTGCATGCAGCGCACCGGAATTCCTCACGCTGAAGTCTTGAAAACGTGAGTCGTCATCATACTCCCAGACAGTACTTAACACCACTGTCCTGAAACTGCACATTCAGAGATCAATTTGCATGGGAAATTTTGCATTTGTTAGGTTAGGGAGAGAACAAGGAACTACTGCTGTGGGAATGGAGATAACAAGCAGCTGGCATCGCGTCTCTCCTCATTCTGAATTTAGAATCACACAGTGCTAAAATGAGCTGGGGAAGGAAGACCGTTAATAAGATGCTCACAGGGGTGTATGAATGAACTGGGAAACAGGCAGGAGAAAGCGTGCGGAGCTTAAATCAATCAAACAAATCAGTTTACTGAGACAGGCTCCCAAGCAGCCTTCAGCCTTATGGTACAACAACCTAACGTAATCAAAAGCCACTGCTATGTGGTGGCAAACCAAACCTGTTGATTTATCTAAATATTCCCATCCAGCAAAAATATACAGCAGGAGAGAGAAAAAGGTTAGAGGCATTGCAGGCTCTTCCTTCTCCACTCCCCATGCCCCTCAATTAACACTAACAAGCCCAAGGAGATGATCATCGATGCACAGCCACAAGTCTCCATTTCACTGGGCCTTGCGCAGGCAGTCCTGCCTTTGCTTTGTCTGAGGAACTTCCTCTGGCTTGCCATAAACACGCAAGTTTGCCATGAATGCACAGGTCAGCAAATCCAGTGCTGTTGAGCCGGTGACTATCTCATCTTAAGATAGGTGGTGCCTTTTTCCACCTTCAGAAAAACCCCATTTCTTGAGAAACTAACTTCCCCCAAGTAAGGCTGTCCTCTGTCTCACAGTCTGGAACAAAACATATATTTAATTTAAAAAAAAAAAAAAGTTTTATACTGTCACAGTCACAATCGTGGAATCCAAAAAAAATCCAAAAAAGGTAAACCAGCCCATTGATGCAGGTAAAAGCTAAATGTGCTTTTGCAATGGGTAGACAGGTATCCACCCATGCATTCTCTGGGTGCAAACTACAGCCTACATGTAAAACTACATGACCCCTTGCCTGTGAGGTCAAGAACATACATGTATATTTTTGAGGTTGAAGAGACTGCAGCTGAAGAAAATGTGGCTTTCGACGTTTAATAAACATAAACTGTACAAGAATATACAGTAGGGAGCTTTTATAAGCACCTGGAACTGGATGTCTATTCCTGGAAGCTCCTTTTGGTGTGGTAGACCTCATACACTCCATATGCCTGACCAGCAAACCCAATCATTTCTCTTCCTCCTCCTCCCCCCCAAAAAACACTACATTTAATGTAAACTCAAGTGTTAGAGCCAAACACACTTCTTGGATTAAACTGATGACACCTGAAATAACTACAATGTGTTACTTTTCAATGAGGAAGGAAACGTCTCCAGGAAATTTCAGGATGTATTTAGTCAAATACAGTGGCTAAAGAGGAAGTCATAAAAAATGTGCAAGATACTCAGAAATCCTTTACTTTTGTGGGTGTCTATATTTTTTGTGGTAATGTAGGATGATTTGGGACATGCTAATGAGTAGGTAAAAAAAAAAAAATAATGGAATTTTAGTTTTGGAAATAGTCACTAATCCTGCCCCCATACCAAGTGCAGAAGTCCTGTACTTCATTTTATCTCTGGCATTTTTGCCTATGGGAGATTCCGCATTACACAGCACCAAGGAGAGGTGGAGAAATATCACAGAAAGGAACACAACTGAGACAGCAAGAGCTTGAGAAACACAGAGCATCACCTGGTCATACAATAACTACCAGGTAGACTGCTTCTTTTTGAACTATTTGCTACATTAACTAGAAAAGAGGGACTAAAATGGAAACTTCTTGCCTTTGCACCTTGAGCACAATGCATAAATACTGTAATTAGAAAAAAAGACCTCAGAACTAAAAGCTAAAGCAGAATTTCACAAAGCCACTGCATAATGATTAACCTCCAGTAGTTTTTGAGGTAGACTGGTATACTTAGGTAACCCATTTTGGTCTGGAAAGGTACAACTGCCATCGCTATGTCAGGGTCTGTTCCAAACATCCCCTGGAAATCTCTGCTTGGTCTCTAAATATTTTCTACAACCAAAGATTTGGTGCAAGGCCCCGAGCAAAGCACCAAAGACAAATCCCCAGCATCCCTGGGTTACCCTGTGCAGCCTCAGCTGCGGGGTCAGGTTCTACCCTCCTACCTTGTCTTGCAATCCTCAGACAAGTCCCATGCAGAAATAGTCACTTGCTCATAGCCCTTGAAGGGGATGTGTGAGCCCAAACCCGCTCCAAGGAGCCTGCAGCCTGGGGACCAGGCTGAGCCTCTGAGCTCACAGTCCTCATAAACAACCAAGAGAAGCATAAGGCACAGAAATACTGTGTTTCTGTTAAAGCAGGCTTTATCATACTTTTGTTATAGACATATAGTACATATATAATATATATGCCGTTATATACTCTTTCCCTTCCTCTGGGACTTGAAAAGCCTAAAGAATGTGCTTTAATTTCAACAAATGAAAAACATCATTGATTTTACAAACACCACAAAGGGGTAGTTTCCCCTTTGGGGTGATACCTGCTATAAAACCCCAGGAAGGGAGACAGCACACAGCCAACGGTCTGCCTGAGCCTCCTCCCTCCTGACCTCAAAGAGATGGGAATGCAAGAGAGGGAGGGAAAGGTTTCAGTGATTTTCCAAGGCATGCTGGTTTTGGATGAAAACTGTACCGCACATTCAGGAAGAGACAAAGGAGGTAATCAAATCTGGTTATCTCAAAATCATTATGACCGGGTAGATTTTGGAGCCCGAGTTGTTTGCTGGAACCCACCCCTCCAGCCCTCGTGTTTGAAATAGAACAGATGTGTAACATAACAGGAAAAAAATCCAGCTCTGTTGTGACAAATTCTTAACCAATTTTTTTGGAAAGATTTAAAATAACAGTTTCTGTTGCGTAGGCTGTGATCCTGTTGACGTCCGTGCTCATTTGCCCAGCACTTTCATGTACATAAAATGAAAGGTATTTTTGGTGGAAGGAAGCACGGTCAGTGTATCTGATTGGTAAAGTAACTTAAAATCACGTTTCGACAGTTACTTCCAACTGCCCCAGAGCACGAGTTAATGAGATCACATGGAAACATATTGTGAACCAGGAAACATATTTTATACAAGACCAAAACAGTGGAAAAAAATGTTAAATACACAACATAGTGGGGCTCCGTTTTGTATGCTTCACCTTTCTTGTTTGTGTTAGCGCACAGGGCATGCCGGGTGCCTTCTGAAAGACTGCAGCAGAGTGCCTATGGGCCGCTCACTGCATTGGAAAGATAAAAGCCTGTTTGGTCAAACTCTTCTATTATTGCCCTTGAAGTCTTTGGCAAAAAGCAACTCTCCTGTGACTCAAAAGCCAACAGCCGGCCTCTCTGATGAATGCGGGCTACTCGGCACTTCAGTGAGAGAACATAAGAGGCTTCGTAAGGATTCAGGAAGGCTCTGAAGGATTTGCCTGATGTTGAAAGTCTCTATCCCAGCTCCTAAAGGTACCAACTGCTTATCTCTGGATGGCTTGGCCAGACCCACAGGGCTTGCTACACTTCCCAGCACCAAACTGAAGTGAGTCAGGGTCCTGCAGCCCTTGACCTGGGTTGACTTGGGCAACGCAGGAAGGAAGAGGAGGATATGATGAGGAAGGGGACCACAGCACCACATGCTGTGACATGAAGGGCCATGCACCCCTCAATCTCAGTTTTTGGAGATTTTTCAGAGAGGTGCTGGCTGGAGAAAAGTCAGACTGGCAAGTTGAGAGCCAAGGAATGTTGTCAATAATTAGAACATTTCAGCTATGAGCCCACTTATTGCATCTTCAGAAAGACAACTTTGCTGTCAAAAGTAAGAAGTCAAGTGTGCTTTTGGGGTGGAAGAGAAGAGCGGGTAGCCATCAGAGCCAGGGACTAGGAACAGCCTGCAAACTTTTGGAAAGCCAAACTCTTTTCCTGACCCATACGCTTCTGTGTATACAGCCTTCAGGAGACTTCAAAATAAAGACCATAACTGAGATTGAAAGAAAAAGCAACGATGTAACTCAAGTTGTGGCTATTCTGTGGTGCTTCCTACCAACAGTCCCCTTGTGATAAATACATGCAACCAGTATACTGAGTATTATCAGATGACAAATAAGGTTTTCTTTTTTAAACATAAAAATGGCGGGGAAGCAGGGGAAAAAAAAAAAATCACTGTCCAACACAGACAGGAAAAGAAAGCTGATGAGCAGCTTTTAGATGAAGAGAAGTAAAAGCTGAAATGACGCACAAAAGAACCGTATTACTATTCGGTTTGTATTCACTATCTATAAAGTGTAAATGCCGAAGACCCTCTAACAGCCACAATAATGAAATCATCTCCTTCTTCAAGAAAAGCATAGTAAGATATGATGAACTATTTAAGTAAAGCCCCAGGTTTGATGGCACCAAAGCATCCTGCTGCTTGATAAGTTTCTGAATACCCCATCTTCAGACTGCCAGGACTGCAGCTCACCTCCTGGGAAGCAGCTGCCAGTTACAACCCATGCACAGCCAGCTCCTAGAACAGCCTCTTTAATCCTTCAAGGCTTCACTCATGGTCACACCACATCAACAACAGAGGCAAAGTCACAAGATATGGCTAACTGGAATGAATGGATGGGCAGATCTGCCAGGAAGCAGAGACAGGAAGGGAAAGAAGGAAAAAAAATAAAGCATGCAATAAAGATACTATCACGATTGCCCTCTAAGTCGGGGTTCCTTACCTCATGTAGGATGTTGGAGATAGAGACTTTGGTTTGGCCCACTGGTAGGGATGCTGTGGCACAGACAGGTACTGCTCGCAGAAGTTTCCTTTCCTGATGTGCTGAAAGCTGGAGAAGTCTTCTGGTGATAAATCGGCAGTTGGTGATATGGTCCCATGATCCTCACCAGCCGGTTCAGTTTTGAGAGTCATGGACGGTGTGTGGTCAATGGCGGTCTTCCTTGACTTGATGGGAATCCCATCATTCATGTCGATGGTGCTGTCGGTGGTGAGGGCGTTGATGGCGGCAACGATGGCAGAGCTGGTGTACTGGTTGGTGTTCCCCAGCCATGTCTCATCCGTGACACTCACACGTGGTGAGTTCTGTGGGGAAGGCGTTGGGGAGTGGTGCGGGGAGTAGGAGGTCTGCCGGCCATTGAGGCTGTACTTTCTCTTGTTGCAAGGGGAAGGAGGTCTGGAGTTACGAGCCCCCAGCCAGCTCTCCTCTGTGATGCTGGTCCTGGGAGACGTCGACGGAGAGTGCCTTGGGGAACTGAGTAAGGTGCAGGCCACCATGCTGCGCTGGTAGCCCTCCTCTGTGTCGGTGGTCTTCGGAGAGACACACGGGGACTGCCATGGAGAGGTCTGGGGTGAAGTGTATGGATACGAGTAGTTGGACTCATAGGAAGACGCTTCGGAGTTGCAGCTTCTGGAAGACAAGCTGCTTGCTGGGCTCAGGCAGGATGGGTCTCTGTATGCCTCAATGTTTGGTAAGTTCAAAGTGGCAGTGGAAGGCGACCGCTTGGCATTCGGGATAGCCTCCTCAACCTCATCATGGAAAAACTGGTTGTTGTTATGGTGAAGTCCCATGTAAGATGTGATCTCAATTCTAGGGCTTTCTAGTGCTGGAGCTCCATTAGGTCTGATGTTCGGTGGCAGGTAGTAGTCGGAGCCCCCACTGTCCATGTGTCCTCCATATCCAGAAGGATGGTTTGTCGACGGGACAACTGAAATGACGGGATTTGATGTCTGAAGGCCATGACATGGAGTTGACAATGAGGAATGTGCCACATTTAGAGGCATGACAGCATTTACATTTGAAGATGCGTAATTATAGTGTTCTGGAATAAAACAAACAAACAAACAAGAATGATACGACGTACTGCACAAATACAGTCACTTAGTAACCAGCTGTATACTTAGTACACCCAGCTGGAACGGAGGCATATGGTACAACACGAAAAAACACAGCTCTCCTCAACAATCCAGCCCACAGGCGTGCCATGCTAGGGGAGAAGCTACAGACTAGCTTCCTTGAAAATGGCACTAATTGAACCACACAAGACAAGCTATCTTAGGAGGATGCACAAGGGCTGAGTTTGTCTCAAGAACACTTTTCTTAAGTGAAACTTCAGAGCAAAAAACTGAGTCTTCAAACAATGTTGCTTCAGTATTCAGAGACTGCAATGCTGCTCAAGAGATGTGGTTTATGTAAGTGATCCTAATTCCCTGACTGAAAAGTTGGAATACGCAAAAAAACACAGGACAAAAAACAAAAGTGGAGGCAGACTAAAGCAAAAATGATGATCAACTGCATTTTGTTACAAAAATTACACACACCAAAATTTCCATTACAGCAAGTTTCCAACTGGTTCCAGTTAACTAGGATTTTGGAACAAGACGGATCTATTGACCTGCTCTGGTTTCTGGGACCACTTATCCCCCAGCCCAACTGGCAGAGGCCAGGTGAAGGATAAACACGGATGTCTCACTACTCCATGACAGCCGCAATTCCACTGAAATTGCCGGTTATTGAGCACACCACGCTGAATGCTGCCAGCAGTACACTCTTGGCCAGTGGTCTAACCATTTAACAGCTGCAGGTATATAAAAGCAATAGCAGAGCTGCACAGCCAGCGTGGAAAACCTGTAAGGTGGCGGATCACATCACAGACTTGTGCTGATGGGGTCCCTGACACAGCACAGGGGAACAACCCCACTTTTGCATGCCTTCACCCCTGCTGCTCTGAGGGGACCAGCATCTCAGCTGATCTTCACTGCCTTGCCTCATTGCTGGCCTGCCGAAGTGACCCCTTCAGCTCTGCTCACCCTCCAGAGGGCTGCATAAGTGTCTCTCTGCTACCTGGAGACACCACTGGGCTGCACCCAGGGCAATGCATCCCTGGTGCTCTGAGCAGTGATGGGATCAGGAGTCATTCTACCCATGCTTTCTGATAGATGGAGGCTCTGCATTACTGGCACACGAGCCTGAGGCCCTAATCATAAAATCATAGAATGGTCTGGGTTGGAAGGAACCTTACATCCAGTTCTAAACCTGTGCCACAGGCAAGGACACTTTCTACTAGACTAGGTTGCTCAAAGTCCTGTGCAACCTGGCCTTGAACACTGCCACGGATAGGGCAGCCAAGGCTTCTCTGGACAACCCATGCCAGGGCCTCACCACCCTCTCAACGAAGACTGTCTTTTTCAAATGCCAGTACTTCTTGCCCTACTTAGAGAAGACAGCAAAACCTTTCTATCAGGGACAACAGCCGCTGAACTTCTGAGCGCTGGTAATGCTGTTCCACAGGTTCTTCTCAGCAGGCTGGAAATGCATCCAATTCCAGCCCCAAGATGTGCTTGCAGCACATCAGTCTTCCTTGAAGGTTTATCATAGCAGTGGCTCTTTTCCTGCAGGACAGAGGGAAACTCTGCGTCCCCTCTAGCCACAGCCAGGTGATTTGTCCCCTTCCTTCCCAGGTGGCAGGTACCCTTGGCAGTCACCCCTGCCCACCTTCCCTAGGGAGATAAGGAAAAGCAGTGATAATTACTGCATCTGTTATTCCCAATGGGTGCTACAAATGCAAACAAGCCTCTGAGCTGTCAACACCAGGGCAGCCGGCTATTCTCTTTCTTTTGTTTATCAGCTCAGCCCTCTCTGGTGTCATCCTCCAGCGATGCCTCTCTCCCTGGCAAGGACTCCAAGGCAAACGGTACTTAGGAAAAATTAATGCGCTGTCACAGTGCCACAGCAACTCTGCAATGTTCCAGCTGACGTATGTCATGTCAGGTAACAGTCAGGAACGATGAGCAACAACACCTTTTGAACTCACTCTATAGTCTGCCTTCAGCGACCAGCCGTTTACTGAAGAAGGGTCATTAAATTACACCAGAGTGTGCCAAAAATAAAACTGGATTATTCAAAACATGCTGCAGCTTCACACTCTAATCCAACACCACGGCAGGCAGGAACTATGGAGAAAGAGGTGATACTCTGACAAGGATAATCCGACTGCAGTGGTCACAGCGAATCGCAGATCTGCCTGGAGGCTCAGAGTCCCCCTCTTTCCAAAATTAGCCCCCTTTCATTGCTGCCCTGCCACATGGCCACACTGCTCAGTGTCACTATAACCACCACCGCTTCCCTTTCACTCTTCACAGAAACAAAAACCAGAAGTGGTACAACAGTGGTTAAGACCTCCTCTGTTGCAGAAATTAGCTCAGAGAAAGGGTCTGCGCATCACTTTAAAGGCAGCTTCAGCACCTTCTCTGCTTCCTCCAGCTCTAGAGGAAGGTGATGTCCCTGGCACCATACTGCTGCCCGGCCAGGCTCTTCTTCCATAGATGCCTGACGGGCCCTCCCATAGCCTGCTGGCCTGGTGTGTAGGAGATGGCACTGGTGACACAGCACAGCTGGGTGCTGCCTCCAGCTCGTCCCCAGTGTGGAGCCAGGCACCCCTGGCAAGGGACCATGGGCTCCGCAAGCTGCCAAGGCTCTGTGCCCATCAGGTAGGCTTTGCCAATGGGTGCAACAGCAGCATCTGCTGACTGCAGCACCAGTGTCTTTAGATCTTTTATTAAAAATAAATAGGGATAATTATTACCTGTGTGGAAAGTTCTGTGAACCCAACAGTTCTCTTAAAATGTAATGCCTGACTCGGGTGAAATTCAGACACTGAATTCTGCTGGAGATGTGCAGCCCGGGCTGAACAGGCAGCATAAAGGATTAAGACCTGGCTTTGGAATCCAATTTGAAAAAAATAAACTAAATTAAAAGACAGCCTCAAGTGCTCCAAGCAACAAGTCCTCCTGATGGCACATGTTAAGGAACAGCCTCTTTTAGAGCTATGATGCACATTTTCAAAAAGTCAACTTTTAAAGGGCCAAGAAAAACAACACGTGATACAGCTTCTCACACAATAGTACTCAACATTGAAGAAGCGAGATCCAAAGTCCTGCAAATATATTTAGGCATCTTGAATTTTCAGGGAGCGTGTAAAAAGTATGCTCACCAAATACAAAAGCCCCAAAGCCAGAACTAGGAACAGGACCGAGTCCTTGGTTTGTGAGCTAAAAACCACCAGCTATGATTTCTGAAAGGGTACATTCCTCTCCAAAATTTCCAGATTTACAAAATTAATCCAATGCACATTCATGGTCAGCACTGTTACATGCTGATCTTTTCCTCACCGGGGTGACTGAGACATGTAGAAATACAATGCCCATCTTGAGGGATGGGAGATGGAGGTGGCTACAAAGGCATGCAACTGCATCACAGAATGCAGCAGTGTAAGGAATTTCAACAGTGCTGTTAGGGACAAAAGGATGTAATGCTTTAACACCGAATCGCTGTCATGACTGTGATTCATAGAGGCCCCCAGAACCAGTGCACTTACCACTTACTACCAGGACAGTGTCAACAACGTATTTCAATATCTTGAGCCAAACCCCACTATCAGACAGACCAGTGCAGGTCTGCAACAGTTCCATTCCAACAAATCCCCTTACTTACATTAAGTATAACTAGGACAAGAAATCGGACCCCTTGATTTGTGAGCACCTCTTCATGTATTACATTTCACTTTGGGACAACATGAAAAATTCAGACTCCCCCCCCCAGTTAATTTCACAGAGCAAAGGTTTTACTCCTCTCTATCACCAAAGGGCTTATCCTGCAAGGCACGGGGCACCATCAGCTTTTATTTACATTCTTTAAATAGGAATGCTGAACACCTGCAGCTCAGAGGGGCTTCAGAAAAAGTGAGGGCTACTTTACATTTTTAAAGATGAAGCCACATGCAGTCTGTTTCAATTCATGCTTTCAAAATTGCCTAATGGAGTTCGGTACTTTTCTCACTAGGACTTTGACACTTACTTTGCTCAGGCCCCTCCACTTTCCAGGTGTCTAATTACCAGGACACACCTGAGAATCTTGGTGTAAAACTCTTAAAACCGCATTTTTCTAAAACCAGTGAAGCTCCTAACACCTATTTGGACACTGACAACGTATGAGAGAGCTGGGCAATCGGGGAGCATTTCCAAGGGGGGCACTACACCTTCACCTGCATCCGGGCAGGCTGTGGTATGCAAGCAAGGATTTGGGAATCTGCTTCAGTTTAGACAAAGGATGAAGCACAGACACAGAGAGAGCCTTATTCTGAGGCTGTGTTAAATCACATACTTGTATGACAGCTTTTTATGGTGATCTCTGATGCCACAGGACCCAACCTCGTGCCAGGAAACAATTTTCTCTGTGTGCCAATTCCAGACTTCTTGTGCCTCATTCCCACCTTAAGTACTCTTAAAAGTTATAAAAAAAGAGAGAAAAAAAAAAAAAGAGGCAGCCGGGAAGAGACTCCAGAGTTGGAAAACGTCTGACTGAAGAATCCAGGCCCGTTATTTTTATTTATGGATGACCTTCAAGCTAAACCCTGAGCCTAACTAGCTCCAGCTCCCAGGGTAGAGGGAAGGGGGGGAGATGTGGTGTTTGAACTGGCCCATCTCAGTAACGAGCACGACCCAGAAACCCTCGTCCACACTTCGGGGAGTCGGTGAGCGGTGAGAGGGGGTCGCCCCCTACCAGTGTCGGGAAGCCGACCGGGGGAGGGGAAGGGGGGACCGCCGTGAGAGCGGGCAAAGCGGGGGTTCGAAGCGCTCAAACAATCCCCAAGTTTCACAAACCAGGCATCGGGTGCCTCCGGAGTTGTTCCCTCTTGCAGGCTCGCCCGAGTGCTTCCACGGCATCGCGGGGAACAGCGCCGGCCGCCGGAACACGGTTTCACTCTCGACCGCCACGGTCCTGCTCACCGCTTCCCAGCGCGGCGTAGACGAGAAGCGCCGACCGGGACCGGGCCGACCACGCCGGCCGGGACTGCCAGCTCTCCCACCCCGGCCGGGGGGACAACCTTCCCCGTCCGAAGCCGCAGGGAATCCCTCCGCCAGCCCTCCCGGAGGCGCCCTGCCGCGACCCACCTCCGCTGCTACCCTCATCGCTGTGCTTGAACTCGAAGAGGAAATCGAAGTCAAACTCCTGCTCGGCCTCCACGCCCGTCATGGCTCCCGCCGTCCGCCGCGATCCCCGCCACACTCTGGCACTCGGGCAGCGGCGCAGCCCCCGGCCCGCCCCGTCGGGTCCGCCCCGTCTCTCCCGGACACCTGCTGCCGACGGGCCGGGCCGAGCTCCCCCTCGGCGGCGGCTGGCTGCCAAGCCCCGGCAAGGCGCAGGACGGTGGCCGCCGCTGGCGGTAACGTGACCCCGGCCCCGACGGGCGGCCTATCTCGCTGCCGCCTCCTCTGATCCGCCCTCCCTGTCGCTGCTGATGTTTCCGGGTCGATGCAAACAACCGTGGTGCCTGCCACCCCCCCCGCACCCTCCCATTGGGCTCTGCCCCTGCAGCGCAGCCTGCGCGCCGCGGGGAGCCCCTCTGAGACGGCGTGGGCATCACCGGGGGTTACCCCGGACCACCGCCTCTCCGCGGTGGAGATGGGGAGGCAAGGAGTAGTCGGGCACTTGGACTTCACCTGCACCCGCCCGGTGGTAACCAACTGCCGCCGGTTCTGGCTCTCGCTAAAAGGAGAGGAGCAGAAGCGGCTCTTTACACCTTCAGCCGGGGCACTTCGAGAGGGAAAAGGAGGGGAACGGCTCTGCCCCCCCGTCCGGGACACCGGTTTGTCCCACCTCTTAGTTGAGGAAGCTGCTAAGGTTTCCTCCGGGGCTCCCCACCGCGCCGAGTCTGCGAGCCAGGAGGCTTCGCTTTCATTTATTTATTATTTATTTTATTTAGTTGCAGCACCCACTAGTGCCAGCTGCTATAAAAAGCGCATTAAAGTGGGACTCGTAAAGTTACCGGCTGCCTCCGTGCGCCCGGGAGCGAAAGGTCCTCGGTCCTCGGCCGCACACCGAGGACGGCGGTGTCCCTAAAGGCCCTGAGGACAGTGAGCTGCGACGGGGCTGGCACCGTGCTCCCCTGGCCCCTGTCTGTCCCACTTTCAAGGGTTAAAAGTCAATTAGGGAAAACTAAATCGGTCTCTGGTTTTGCTCAGAAATGCACTTCTGCCAGATTTTAGTCTGCCAGGTAAAGGACCTCCCCTCCTGGACCTTGAGCTCCCGGAGCTTCAGGCTGTATTTCAAAAGGAATAGTTTTTTCTAAGCGGTTATGGAAACGGTATTCCCTTGTAAACTCAGGGAATACCATTTTTCCAGGCGTATGGCTGAAATCTCCGTTACAAAGTGCCAGGAAAACACATTTTTTTTCCATCAGAGCCCGTTATGCTTCTCTGCCCCCCCCCCCCCCCCCCCCCCCCCCCGCCCC
>JAOEHY010038629.1:7263-23230 GCA_025447955.1 Psilopsiagon aurifrons | reverse complement strand
GTGGTTTGTGTTATACCTCAGTTACTGGACTGTTCTTACCTCAACCCATGGGAGTTACATTCTTTCAATTCTCCTCCCCATCACTCCAGGAGCCGGGGGAGGAAGAAGGTGGGGAGTGAGCGAGCAAGCAAGCTACGTGGGTGACTGGACTTAAACCAAGAGAGTCCTTTTTGACGCCCAAAAGAGGGCACGAAGGGTTGAGATAATGACAGATCTGATTAGGATGTGTCAAATTGTATTTGTGATAAGCATTCATTGCTTCGGATTACTAGTCACTCATCACAATGACAATTTATTGGCTCTCAAAGTTGCTGCTCTTGATCTCACAGGTTCAGCCTGTTGTACCTTACTTACAGCCTGTATTGCTGTCTTAGTGTTTATCAGATGAGGGGCTTGGGCTAAGGTTCTTGTTTCATTGCACTTTATGGTAATGACTTGTAATACGGGCGGGCTCCGGCAGCAGGGCAGGATGGACATGGTTGTGGACTTGTACCTGGCCATCCGGCTGCTCTTCAACTTCCTGGCTTTTGTCCTCACCTCTGTCTGTGTGTGGCTGCGGGGAGCAGAGGGGGAGTGGCACCGGGAGCCACAGGCTGCCGAACCCACCCGGGAGTGCGGCCCTGAGAACCAGGAGGGTCAGGAGGGAGCAGCTGCCAGGGGAGGAGGTCGAGGTAGTCGAGGAGGGGAAGGAGGTGGCTGCTGAGCAGCAGGAGGTGGTGACGGAGGAGCCAAGCACCGCAGCCAAGCCCAGCCCCATGGCAGCAGAGAGCATCCCCCAGCAGCCATCCACCGAGCTCCATGAGCCCAAGCCCAGGGAGGATGCAGGAGACCATGCAGCACTTCCAACAAGGCAGAGGAGGAAGATCTGGGCTCAGACAAAGGGCAGCTGGTGGTGAGAGAGCCAGCAAGCACAGCAGCTACACCAGCCCCAGTGACAAGTACAGCAGCATCATTTGAGAGTTCTGAAGGTTTTGAATGGCTTTTGGGTACCCTTGAGACCTGCCTGCTGATGATGATGGTGATGACCATGTTGGCTCTCATACAGAGCGTGTTTACCCACAACCATTTCATCTGATCCCGAGAGTTAAGCAGAGTTGGGTCTGAGCCTTGTCTGGGCTTAGACAGCAATGTAGGATGACCAAGAGATTTCCCCTGAGGCTGGACAGCCATGAGTGGCACAGTGTGTGGGATAGCATGGGTGAGTATCTAGTCCACTGGGCCCCTCCAGTGCTTTGGAAGCGTCGGAGATGGAAGGCAGACGTATGGAGTCTCCAATGACAAGCTGCAGAAACTGCTGAAGGGGAGGGTGAATTATTTTGAGCCTGGTGGGCCCATGACACTTCAGGTTATCAGGGCAGAGATGCAACATACAGATGGACTCATGATCAAGGGGTGGACTTAGCAATGCACACTACTGCCCAGCTTATTCACAAGCGTGAATACTGCACACAGCCTCTCCTGCTCTGAAAGGCTGTTACAAGAGATGGAGCCCGACATCACGGACTGGATGGATTTAGCAGCTTTATGGGTATTGGTCCATGCACTAAGGAATGATTCTCTCTCTATATATATATATGTATATATATAAGACTGATGGCATATTGAAAATGTGGGATCTGAGCATGACATGAATGGTATGGAATAAGGGGCGGATACTGTCCTGGGTTCAGCAGTAGCAGTCATTTTTCTCCTTAGTAGCTGGTGCAGTGCTGTGGTTTTGACTTTCAGCCTGGGAACAGCGCTGATAACATCGATGCTTTAGTTGCTGCTCAGTAATGTTTACTCCGACCAAGGATGTTCTGGGTCTCATGTCCTGACAGGGAGGAGGGGAAGTCAGGAAGGAAGCAGAGACATGACACCTGACCTGAACTAACCAAAGAGGTTACCACAGCACGTCATGTCCAGTATATAAACTGGGGGCAGTCACTCAGAAGGGCCAGATCACTGCTGGGTCAGGCTGGGTATTGGTCGGCGGGTAGGGAGCGGTTGTATTCTCTTCCCTTGTTGTTTCCCTTATCATTATTATTATTGGTGGTAGGAGCAGTGGGTTGTGTTCTACCTTAGTTACTGGGCTATCCTTATCTCAACCTCTGGGAGTTACATTCTTTTGATTCTCCTCCCCATCCCTCAGGGAGTGGGGGGGGGGAGGGGGGGAAGTGAGCAAGCAAAGCTGCGTGGCTGACTGGACTTAAACCATGACGCTAGGTGAACAGTATCACCCAGCGCTACAATCTTGCATCTTAAATATACACATAAGGATGATGTTACTGCTAAATGCTGAATTTCAGTATTGCCTAATTCAGGTTGCTAACTACACAGTTTTAACAGATACCTTTTAGTGCAATTTCTGCATTTAAAGACATTATCATGTATGAAAGTATTTTGCACACAAGAAAGCATGGGTCTGTTACCTACAATGACAAAAAGATCTTGAGAAGGTTTGAGGTTCTGTTTCCGAGGCAGACAGACTGAGTAAATTACATAAAACCTGCAACTGTACAACCTCCTACCCCACCCAACATAGTGGCTGCATTTGTTTCCTCTAAATGAATAGGGGTGCATTGCAGCAGAAAGGAGATGTTTAATGAAGAGGACAGGAGGCAAAAGTCAGTCCCAATACTTACTTCTCTTACCAAAAATTAAAAGATTAAAACTAGAATTTACAATTATGGAATTTTTCCAGCCTCATAAAAAAAAAAAAAAAAAAAGAAACTAAGCAGAACTACTGTGATATTGGACAGGCACATAACGCTTTCTATTTGAACATCACCAGGTGTGTGCATACTGCAGTACAGTCAGGGGCTTCCTGCTGAGATCCTGCTTACCTTCCCTTTGCACAGAGACAATTTACATACCTTTTAAAATGAACACGCGCTGTCCCTCATTCTGATTGTAATTGCTGTCTATTGTTTCACAGAGAAAAACAGCTTTTAAGGTTGCTGATGCTCTGATTGTCTCTTATTCTATCACCAAATGAGGCCTGAAAGACAAAAATAAGGCTGCACCTGCACAGACCTCCACAGGTCCATCCAGGCAGCTGTCCATGCCAGCAACTCCAGCAGTACTCTCGCTGCCTCGCATGGCTGAGGACAGACTTCACCCGCTGATCCTTCTGCATGCAACCCACTGCAAAGAACACAAGCCCACTCTCTACTACAAGAGTTTCTCTGCTGATGAATTTTTACGTTTTATCCTATCAGATTTGGTAAGAATCATAATAATCAGGAAAAAAATTCTTCACTGCAAGGGTGGTGAGGCCCTGGCACAGGTTGCCCAGAGAAGCTGTGGCAGCCCCATCCCCGAAGTGTTCAAGGCCAGGTTGGACAGGGCTTTGAGCGACATGGTCTAGTGGAAAGTGTCCCTGGCTATGGCAGGGGAGTTGGAATTGGATGATCTTTAAGGTCCCTTCCAACCCAAACCATTCTGTGATTCTTATCACATCCCCACCTCACGTCAATCCTTCCATGTGTCAGAGCCATTCCAGCCTCTGCTCCCCTGCTTGGAAGAGTAGAAGCTGGGGTGGGCGGGGGGATATAGCAATCACTAATGTTGAAGTAACAGATTTAGAGGTCTGCCTCACCAGGGTTCATGCGGTCACAGCATGCCCCAAGAGCATACAATAGCTCTGTTGTGTGTTTGAGGGGCATGGCAAACAAAGAGAAAATTCAGCACACGTGCAACAAACGAAGAAAAGATGACTTGGGGATTACACAATATTATAAACTGCAGTAAACTATGCTGGCAGCTGTCACAGTTCTCCTCCATTAATATTAATAAGACATGCTAGAATGGAATTAAGATGATTTTACTGACTTCCTAAAAAATACATTCAAGCTCTCTAAAACTATGCTTGACTTTGATGAGGTCACATACCTGACAGTAAATTGCATTGGAACTCATTACTCTCACTACTGCAGTAACAACAAGGGAAGACCCTAACTGATGCCAGGGCTCCTGCCACGCAATCCCAAAATGTGCAAAAGTCAAATATGCATATACATATGGAAATGACAGTCTGTGCTTATATGGAATTTACATCTGAAAGAGACCAAGGCAAGGAGTAGGAGCAGAAAAGTATTAAACACAGGCAATGAATGGCTCAGAAGCTAGTAGCTGAGTAGGTGAGTCTTGGTTCAATCTGATTACACTCAAAATATTTTAATTTCAAGAAAAGCCTTGCATTCTGAAAGCAAGCATACATCAGATATATCAAGCATTCAGAAGCAATACTGATAGCTCTAGGCATACAATAGTGGTTTCCTAGAGTATCTCAGGAGAGTCTGAACACCTTAATAACACAAGTGGCCTCTACAGAAATCACATAGAAATTGCACCTATTTAGCTAAACTGGTTTTGCAAATCAACCTACTTACACCAGAGCTCGCCCCTGGTGCATCCAATGGAAATGTGAGAAAATTGGTTTGCAAGCCAAACTAAGCTAAATGAGTAATGGGCACTCTTAACTTGATACAAGCTTCCTATGCTGATTTAGGTAAATAATCTTTAGCAAACAATTGACTTAAATTGGTGTTAAGTCTGTGTTTCGTCCACAAATGTGATTCACTCTTCTCACATTGCTTATTCCTCAGTAGTCCAGCTTACATGAAAACAATTGAAACACAATGAAATAGAGAGCACAAACACCTATTTCAGGCACACAAACAGAAAAGTTATACATAAAACACTCAAAAGGGCACTTGCTCTGTCCAAATGTATGCATCTCAGCTATTTTAAATCATCTAGTCCTGTAAGTATTAAGAAGATGAGGAACTTAGATTCCTAATTTCAGGTGCTCTGAATTGAACCTCCTGGCTGTCTATCTGAAAAATTATATATCACAACACTGGAGAACTTTTCAAGCAGAAATTGTACAGAGGATTCTGTAATAGGAATATAATGGCTCTGCAGATAGAATAAAAAACCAGAGGCAGTTCACCCTGCAGTTTCAAGTTTGTAAGTCTGTGTTTGAAAAAACAATAATATTGTTCATTGTATTTATCACTGCTGAACCACCCACTAAAAGAGACAAACAAAAAGGGGGCATACACTCTGGCTACACAGTCCGTGTTGCAGAATCACATATTTAAGCTCACAAGATGTACCACTAGCTCTACAGACATGAAGACCCACACTTACAGAATGGAGCCTTACTGATGAATCTTCCTACAGAGGAGGAGTGGGTTAAATTTAGAATTACCTCAAGTGGCAAGAAAAATAAATAGGAAAAAACTACAGAATTAAAACAGGTGAATTAGGAAAACAAAAAAAAAAACGGCCAAAATAAGATTAGTCATTCCAAAAATTTTAAAAATTATGAAATAAAGATGATCATGATTCATATACTTGAATTTAAAAAGGTAAGAAAAATCTTAGTGCAGAACTAGAACTGTCTCTGACTGAGCATATATACGCATAGTTTTTCTTTCCATACTATTATCCATAAGGCATTCCAAAGTGAACCTCTAATTAAAGGTGTCATAAAATCATCATTCACACATACAAATTTTCATACATTTGGTTGTTCCATTGCTTCCTGTTTGTTCCAAAATAATTTACATTTTCATAAAGAGGTCTGACTATGAACACCACCAAAGCAGTTGATCAAGACTGTCTGGCACTTTAAGTTCCATCCATCATTTATAATTCAGCAAAAGGGGAAGCACAAATCTCCAAGCTTCGTTTTCAGTTTTTACTGTTCTTCCTCTCCCTTTCTGAGTCTTCATCTTAATTGAATGGATACATAATAAGACTCATAAACACACTAATAAAAATGTGTCCTAGAGATAGCATTCTATGTTATATCAAGTCATTTATTCTTCTGCTCATTTTTATCTCTTATTCTTCATATCAAACATCAGCTAATAGCGTTAACAGTGCTATCTTTGAAGACAGAAAACTGATGGCACAGGCAGCAGTGAGAGAGTATCCTAAGAATTCAAGGAACCTCAAATACCAGGTGAATTTCTACTCTTTTAAACAAAAACTATATTTTAAAGTTCTTGGAGGCTAGGAAAAATAGGTGAGCTGTAGTCCATTGTGGGGTATTGCTCTGTAAAAGTTACTTTTAGGTGATAGCAGCTAGCACTGGGTTTTATTCTTTAGAGGAGAACCATGAATACAGCATCAAGAATGGCTAGTGTCTTGCTCTACAGAAAGACAACTGTAAATGATGGGTTAGAACTTTCAAAAGGCAATGTCAAGTTTTTCTTACATTTCCCAGTGCAGAGATTCCCCTCTTTCAATAAATAAACAAATGAATGAATTAGAAATTCAATAAATATGTTTCCTAAGCCCGGGTAGTGCCAAAAAGAAACTGTTTAATTCCTCCTCTTCCCTGAACCTTTTTTTTTGGTCTAAATTTTCTCCTAGTTGTTGTAAGGAATACAGGAATATGACAGTCTCTGGAGTTCCAAGCTTGAGCTAATACGAATTCCTGTCTTTAGTGTCTTAAAAGCTATCTGAAGCTTTGTAGTAGAGTTCTTTTTTAAAGATTTTTTTTTCTTTTGGTAAATTTATATTATGGCAATAAAAACATTTTTGTGATACATAGTTTTTATGAATTATAATGTATTTTTATGCTGACAGCAATGAAGAAGAGGTGGGTCGTTTGAGTATTCACTTAATGTACCTCACTAATTCTGATACTGGTTAAAGAAACTGTGCTTGTAAGTAATCTAGAACTGGAAATTCTGTGCTTGCCTAGAGAAGTCTTATATTATTTTCAAGGGGAATTTCAGAGTGAACTGTTCATGCTATGGATTAATATTATATAAAAAAAAAATTGAATCATTGCTCTTTAATACCAGTGTTCTTCCGAGAACAGCCCGATACAAAAGGTATTGAGATGTAGAAAAAGCCTTGATTTGAGTATGTCAGTTCAGGATGCATAGTACAACCTCTTAGGGTAATTTGAGGTTGTTTTAGAAAAACTAATGAGCTAGAAATAAAAGAAAAAAATACAGCTTGGCTGCATGCTACAGCATTATCCCTGAATTTTAAATATTAAGCATTTATCTTATTAGCCTCCTCTCTTTAACATGACCTGATTTTTGCCTTACTATGAACTGAAAGAAAAAAAAAAAACAAACCCACTGTTCAGTTTTCTTGAAAATCACTGTATTATAATATTCATAATATTGGTACATATGGGTACATACTTAACTCAAAGTGCTTTGTCTAACACAGTTACACCTCAATGCCATATATGTTACCTATTTCCAGGCATTTAACTTCAAATTTTGCCATCTAAAAAGCTAAAAATACTGCAGAACAAGTACCACACTTGATAGAGAGGTTACGCATGAGCACAACGTCAAGACTGTGAGCTACTGACTCTAGAAAAAATTAAAAGCAAATGCACAGAGAGGACCACATTCTGAAGCTCACAGAGGTACACTGAATACTTGCCATTTGGATACAGCTGCAGAGAGATGCATGGTAAACTGAAAGATTTTATATATTGCTTTTCAAAACTAAAGAAGCATACGTATAATTATGTCTAGGATGACTATGTAGCCCTGTACATATTGAGGCTTCACCCTGTCCTCCTCCTTTTCCTTGTCCTCACCAATACTTTATTCTAATCAGCTGAAGAATTCCCAAGGACTGTGATAAATGCAAATATTCCACCTTATAAAACTGTTAATATGCATTTTTTTTCTTCCCTAGGCAGAAGAATAAAATAAACCCAGAAGCAACTATAACCAACACAATCTACATTTCAGAGCAAGGCCAGCTTAACTTCCTGAGCTTTATACTCCTGGTTCAGAACCAGCTTTGCCAAATTCATAACCATGCAAAACATCAGCATGGTGCCTGTGCAGAAGAGAAAGCATATGTGGCAGACTTATAAATCTATAATTCAATAGATTTTCTCTTGCTAAATACGGCTTATTGCTTGAAAATATGATTCAATGCTTAAATAAAATTGTGTACATTGTTTCAAGATCAGACATTACTCTGTAAGGAATTACACTCAAATCTAGCCCTGTCTTGTGTAGCTATTAACAGCAAACAAGAAAAGAATTTTTCAAACCCCAAAAGCCTCAGAAGAAATTCCCAAAACGCAGCCTTCTCTGATCAAGACTATTGGCAATGATCATCTCAGGTAGAAAACGAAACTGAGCTCACTTGTTTGTTCTGCATCTTGTTCCAAAGCAATTAACAGAATGAAGAAATTGCTCTCCTATTCATGATCACAGCAGACTTAATACTTTTCAACTGCTGTCTTCCAGTTAATTCAGCCAATATCATCACATGCTTCGAGCACATCCTCAAATCTGGGCCAGATATTGCTAGATATCCCCAGCAGATAAACACAGCAGTTAAGCCATCAATGAATTTCATGTAATAATTCAGTATAGCTTCCCTGATATGTAAAAGTAATATAATGCTGAAATGGCAAGGGAGGTTTGGGGAGGGGGAGAAGGAAAAAAAACAATCAAATTAAGATCGTTGTTGCCTCCAGGGACCTGCAAAGGCAGATCTTCAAAACACTTCAGTGATTTTAATAGCAGTACTCTTGCTCTCCATGGCTTCCACCATATAGAACAATTCAGATTTCTGATTAAGTTAGCAAAATGTTTGACTTTGTTTTGCAACAAACTGTAAAACATCTTAATCGTGAAAATGCAGTAGCCTATATAGAGGAAGAATTCAGTCATTTCTACAGGGAAAGGAACTCTCACAGCTAAAGTTCTTGTACATGAGAAGCAGGACACAAAGACGGGTTTTTTTCAGAATTAATGAAGAGGTATTACCTATTCCTTCGGAAAAAACTCTCACCAAAATTTACAGTAAGTCAATTACAGCACTGCTGTGTGCTCAGCCAATACTAGTCACCTTTGTAGCTGAGCACAACTAATTAGCAGATTAAAAAGCAGCAAAGAATAGCAGCTAGCTTTCACTAACCAAATGCAAATGCAAATGCTTCTGAAATACACATTTAAGCGCTACTTTAAGTATTGTTCACACTGGGCATTTCTTTGGGATCTTGCCTTTTTTTATTTTAAGTCTGATAAAGTGTATCCCCTAGAAGTACAGCCAGCAAGCTCAATCATTCCCCCATATCTGGTGACTAAGCCCCACCATCAATCGACACTTCAAAAGCAGCTACAGAACACAACCAAGAATCCAAGTGAGATCACTGAAAATATTTAAGTCTTCCTAATATACTGCAGATCAAATTGGTAGGAGAGTCAACTGCAAAGATGGAACAATATTTCCTCATTTTAAGACTCTCTGTTGCGGCAGAATTTAACTTCACAGGCACAGTGCCAAATGCTTTTGCAAACATTCAGCAACCTATGAGAAAGATTGAGAATTACACTGTTTCCAGTTGTATTAAATTCTGGAAACCTTTTATTTCAGAAATGCTAACAGTAGGTTTTGGAGGAAAAACCTTGGCAAGCTACATCTGTACCGAAGCCCACCTTAATCACATCTCCTTGCAAAGCAATTTCCATAAACCTGATTGAAGTCTTCTCGTGTGTAGACCCTGCCTCAGACAGTTCACAAAACGGACAATGTTTTCTTACTTAATTGAAAGTTTTCTTCTTTCCATAGCGTTCACGTATGGGATTTATGCCTCCTTCTCTGAATACACTCTTCCAACTCTGCTCTGCAAACAAAATTATCGATATATAATGAGGACTTCCTCTCATACTCATTACTGTATATATGCAAATTACTACAGAGTCCCAGCTTACTCCCACAATAGAGCCACTGAATAAAAAGGAAAAAAGGAAAAGAAATAAAAGAAAAGAAAAAAAAAAGGTAACAAATAAAGGAGGAAAATAAATAAATAAAAAGGACCATGAAATAATTACGTATGCTTAGGTCTTCAGGCACAGAAACCAACAAACAATAGCCAATCTCCTTTAAAAAGTACCAAAGCTCTCCTTTACAACGTTTGACAGTCACCAACTAAAACAGATTTTCCCTTTTTTTATTTCGGTGCATTATTTAAGCACTGTGTATTTTTTTAAAGATACATTTTAATTTTCTAAGGTAAGAGAATATCCATACCTTCCCAGATTGCAGACAGGGTGAAGCACAACGGTGTGGTAAACTACAGATGAAGCTATAGCCTAATAATGACATAAACCTGGATCTCCAGAATTCCCTGCTAGCACTTAAGTCACGGAGCCCTCGTCGCCTTTCGTGTGCCTTCCATCCAGACCAAATGAGTTCATCGTGACTTAATCGCTACACCATTCCCAGCTTTCACTGTACTATGATTTTTTTCCATCTTCTACTTAAATATGGATTTCATGGCTTTGTGTTTCTCTTTATTCTGTATTCCGCCCAAAACCAGACATACTAACTTGACTTGAACTGATTCTCTCTTCCTTTTACAAAAACTACTAAAAATACATATATAAATTAATAATAAATCAGGTTGCAACACTTCAAAGATCAACACAACCAGATGAAAATGATATCCCCTTACAGACAGCTGAAGAAGGTAAAACTGCATCCCTGGGATACATGATTTTCTTAAAATGTCTTATAAAATAGTACAAAGAACATATAGGGTTTTACAATATACAATCAGTGGGGTTCTAGAACAATTCTAGATAATTTACCAGAAGAATCTGACCATTTTATAGGGTTTTCAGTCATTCTGTGTAACACTATAAAAGCAATATAGTTATATATTTATATTTTTTAAATGTAATAGAAAATCAACATAATTAGCTGTATTAGGATGTTTGAAATAAAGTCTTAGAATGAATAGTATCCTTGTTCACATTCTATATGTGCTTTCAATAAAATGGACACAACAGAATATTGGTTTGCTTTGGAGTATTTTTTAAATGCCAATGCATGCCATAATACAGAGCTCTCAAGTGTGAAAGGATTTTCTTACAGCAGCCAAAGCCCCTCCCAGTCATAGCAGTCTTTCAACTTCTGTTTGCTCTTTCATGCTGTTCCTGAGCTCCAATTACTTCAGCAGTTATGCTTCCTGATGTAACAAGTGCAAATGCAAATGCTTTCTTGGGAAAAGATGTCCTGAGCTGCCATGACTTCCAAGTGAAAAGCAACTTCACCTTGCTTAGTTTCAGTAAGTTCAGTTTGCTCCCTGTTTGTTTTTTAAAGAAAAGACATCCTGATCCTTCACCTAAGTGCTCTGTCTGAACCAGCTGGCCATTTATAACAATAGCATAACAAGGTTAGACCAAAGGATAGAGATTTTTGAAAACAATTAAATCTCTACAGGTCTATAAAAATAAGGGACCTAATTAGACAGGGAGAAATCCAAAACCTTCATTGAGACAAAAACTGTAAAGTGAGTTCAGAACCTTCTGACAGCAACAAATCCGCACTCAAATGACACTTCATAATATGCCAAGTGCAGGAAAAAGTTTAATTGGCCCTTATAGTAACTTGTAAGATACATATTCACAGAAAGAAGATTAGTTAGTGACATACCACCTTCAGCTTTTTTCCATTTTTAGTAAAATAAAATTTATAAAGAATGGAACACTACTTCTGTCATCAAACATAATTAATAAAATCATAGAAAGTTTTGAGATGGAAGAGACCTTAAAGATCATCCAGTTCCAACCTCACTGCTAGGGGCAGGGACACTCTCCATTAGACCAGGCTGCTCAAAGCCTCGTCCAACCTGGCCTTGAACACTTCAGGGATGGGAGAGCAGCAGCTTCTCTGGGCAAACCGTGCCAGGGCCTCACCACCCTCATAGTGAAGAATTTCTTCCTAAAATCTAATCTAAATCTACCCTCTTTCAGTTTAAAGCCATCGTCCCTTGTTCTATCACTACATACCCTTGTAAAATGTCTCTCTCCATATTACAAAATACGGCAAACCAATATAGCAACATATATGTATATAGAATCATAGAACAGTTAGGGTTGGAAAGGACCTTACGGTCATCTAATTCCAACACCACTGCCATGGGCAGGGATACCTCACACTACACCATGCCACCCAAGGCTCTGTCCAACCTGGCCTTGAACACCGCCAGGAATGGAGCATTCACAACTTCCTTGGGCAACCCATTCCAATGCCTCACCACCCTTACATTAATGAATTTCTTCCTTATATCCAATCTAAACTTCCCCTCTTTAAGTTTAAACCCGTTACCCCTTGCCCAATCACTACAGTCCCTAAGAAGCATCCCTCCCCAGCACCCCTATAGGCCTCCTTCATATACTGGAAGGCTGCTATGAGGTCTCCATGCAGCCTCCTCTTCTCCAGGATGAACAGCCCCAACTTTCCCATCCTATCTCCATACGGGAGGTGCTCCAGTACCCAATCATCCTCGTGGCCCTCCTCTGCACTTCTTCCAACAGTTCCATGTCCTTTTTATGTTGAGGACATCAGAACTGCACACAATACCCCAAGCGAGGTCTCACGAGTGTCCAGTAAAATAGATTATAGCTTAATAAAGAAAGATATTCAGACAGTCCACAAAACTCTACTTGAACTTACAGCTGGAAGCTGAATTAGACAAGAAAACATATGCACACTGAATTAAGACATGAGATCTGGGAGGCACCTTCTTCATTAAAACCCTGGAGGACAAATGGGAAATAAAAAAAAACCCACAAAAGTCTTCTTGACTGTCATAATTACAGGATAGGAACACCAATCCATGCATTTGTTCAGAAATGTGTGTGCGTGCACATACATACATATATATACACACACACAAAAAAAAAAAATGTTTTTTTCATCCATAATTATACATACAGATAAAAACTCCACCTGGAGTTTGGGAACACTAGAACCACAAATGTTCTCCTCCTTTGTTTTGTCTGAAACGACTCCCATTTCTTCCCTGTTTCTGCAGCGCACACAGTTGTTACACTGTACTTGTCTGAACGGCAGAACTACAATGAAAAATTTAGGTCATGCATTTTCCTTTAGCCTCCACTACTACCAAGACTCTTCCACACAGAGACAAGGCTGAGGTTTCTGAAGGCAGCATTTTACTGACAATATGATTAGGAAACTGTACCAATTACCTTGTTATTTTAAAATGGCATTGCCAGTAAACAAACAAAATAAGATTTGTAGAGTTTGTTCATTATAATTACTAATACACACCTCCTGATCTATATTTTCAAGGAGTATACAAACAGCAGCAGCACAAGACAGGAGTTTGATAATTTCCTCACACTATTTTAGAAAATTAGCTATTTGTACAAAAGCAGGCATTATTTCAAACAGCACTGCCTTCATCTCACAAATATGTCAGGATTGCAGCGCAAGGTAGGTTGCTCTAATGAAATACAAGCTCAATGTGAACAAATCTGCACTTCCCTAGAGACTAATGGGTACATTTCTGCTACCAATTATTGAATTTAAATGTCTTTAAATTGTTGAGAACACAAAATCACTGAAATTTTGATAGGTTTTCATGTCAACAAGGGATGCATGCCATCATGCTTTCGAAGAAGACCTGCTAACACGGCTACTTAAAGTAGCATTAACTGTAGAGGTGTTGGTCAATGAAGAAAAGAACATGAGCCAGCAGTGTGAGCTCACAGCCCAGAAAGCCAGCTGTCTCCTGAGCTGCATCAAGAGGAGCATGACAGGAAGGTCAAGGGAGGTGATCTTGACCCTGTACTCTGCTCTTGTGAGACCTCACTTGGAGTATTGTGTGCCGTTCTGGTGTCCTCAACACAAAAAGGACATGGAACTGCTGGAACAAGTCCTGAGGAGGGCCACGAGGATGATCATGGGACTGGAGCACCTCCCGTATGAAGATAGGATGAGAAAGTTGGGGCTGTTCAGCCTGGAGAAGAGAAGGCTGCGTGCAGACCTCATAGCAGCCTTCCAGTATCTGAAGGAGGCCTATAGGGACGCTGGAGAGGGACTCTTCATTAGGGACTGTAGCGAGAGGACAAGGGGTAACGGGTTCAAACTTAAACAGGGGTAGTTTAGATTAGATATGAGGAGGAAATTCTTTACTGTAAGGGTGGTGAGGCACTGGAATGGGTTGCCTAGGGACGTTGTGAATGCTCCATCGCTGGCAGTGTTCAAGGCCAGGCTGGACAGAGCCTTGGGTGACATGGTTTAGTGTGAGGTGTCCCTGGCCATGTTAGGGGAGTTGGAACTAGATGATCTTAAGGTCCTTTCCAACCCTAACTATTCTATGATTCTATCCTATGATTCTAAGATCTATAGTTGTCATTGCACTTCAAAAAATCATAGAACGGTTTATTTTATTCACTGCAAGTCATCGATTCAGAAGCTCTGGAATAGCCAGCCACTGGCTCAGTGAGAGTGCAAGATTCTGATTGCAGTGTGGTGGGGCTAATTAGACAAAAGATATCTAACGAGGAAACAGGTAACTACCAACTCTGAGAGCCTCCAGAGATAATTTTGGGAGACACTTATGCCTGTCACCACCCCTGGACTGAGGTGGAGAGTGACTGCAAGACGGTACCTACCTACAGTAGCTGTTTACAAAATGTGTGTGATAGACCTAGTTATTAGGAGAGTCACTTTGAAAAGATCAAAATGCCTTTCTCACTTTAAGGAAGTGGCAGTTGCAGCAAGAGGTAGATAAATCTGCAGTTTAAATGAAACCAATGTCTTCCATGTTAAAGCAGTAAACATCACTCAAAAAAAAACAAACAAAACAATCCACACCGGCAACACAAAATGCCTCTGCCAGTTTTAAGGTTTGGCTGGCTATATACTGATAAACCAAAATAATGAAAATACATTCTTTGCTTCAGCCCATAATGGCTCAATTTTCATCAAGATGTAATTTTCCTTTTCATCAAATAATTTCTCGTTTTTCATTCCCCCAGCTCATTTGTTCTGCTATTGAGGCACCAACCTAAAACATACAATGTCTAACCAAGGAGGCCCTGTAGCTGCAATGAATCAAATTCTGTTGAGCATTCACAGGTCACTGCAACATCAGCTTTGCATGACCGTTTCAGAGACAAATGACAAACACAGCCATTTCTTCCTCCAAGCTGCACAGGTATATCACCTAGGCAAGCAGGAAAACAAATCTGGCCTGCTATCAGAAGCCTCAATCCTCAAATGCAAAACTATATTCAGATATCTTTGAATATAGCCAGTAATAAAATTTACTGGTCAAGGAATGAAGATGACTAGCATGTTTAAATCAATTTGTTTAGTGAAAATTATTACAAAATAAAGAACAGAGAGTTATACAGCAGAGCTGATGTTCAATATTGCACCAAAATCCTAACCCGCTTGATTTTTACCCAAAAAAAACTGTTGATGTCATTTATTATATGCCATTTACTATTTTTTAAACCATAAAAAAATGAAACATTGTAATTATTAAGTAAAGGACTTCATTTTCCATTGTCAGGAAAAATAAGGTTGGAACACCAGAACACATTTATTTAGAATAGAACAGATTATTGCAGTTGGAAGGGACCTACAACAATCATCTCGTCCAACTGCCTGACCATCTAGGCTGCGCAACAGTTAAAGCATGCTATTAAGGACATTGTCCAAATGCCTCTTGAACACTGACAGGCTTGGGGCATCGACCACCTCTCTTGGAAGCCTGTTCCAGTGTTTCCTTACCTCTCCTGAGTTGTGGTTTAAGCCCAGCCAGTAACTCAGAACCACGTAGCCACCCGCTGACTCCCCAACCCTTCCTCGCCGCCCCAGCTCCCCAACTGATGGGGAAAATTGAAAGAATGTAACTCCCGTGGGCTGAGATAAGAACAGTCCAGTAACTAAGGTATAACACAAACCACTGCTGCTGCCACCAATAATAACAATGATAAGGGAAATAACAAGGGAAGAGAATACAGCCGCTCACCACCCTCCTACTGATACCCAGCCCGACCCAGCAGTGATCTAACCCTTCCAGGTAACTGCCCCCAGTTTATATAGTGCGCATGATGTACTGTGGTATGGAGTACCTCTTTGGTCAGTTTGGGTCAGGTGTCCTGTCTCTGCTTCCTCCCAGCTCCCCCTCCTCCCTGGCAGAGCATGA
>JAOEHY010038628.1:0-22090 GCA_025447955.1 Psilopsiagon aurifrons | reverse complement strand
CCCTTAATGAAGCCATGCTGGCTGTCACCAAGCACCTTGTTGTTTTTCATGTGCCTCAGCATGCCTTCCAGGAGAATCCCCTCCAAGATTTTGCAACATACATCACCAGAAGATGTTCTTAACTGATGCCCATGGTTGTAATCCTTTGAAATTCAATGTAGCTATCGTTCATACCACCCGGGGTTTCAGTCTTCTAGGTTATTTTCTGTTCTGTATTTTTCATGTAATGAAGTAACATGCAAAGGTGCTGAGCTAGCTGGCACACAGGTCAGGAACATGGTCCCAGATAAACTCTATCCACCTCCCCACCATGGCCTGAGAAAGAATGCTAAATAATCCTAGTATGGCCACAATACTATGCAGTTACGTTTACCCATCCTGCTCTAGATGTGACTTGCCTACCCTTGCACGAAGCTGCACTGTGAAACCTAGAACTCCCTTTTGCATTCCATGAAAGTTCCTGTGTCTTACAGATGCTCATGCCAACCACCTAGGTTTAAAAGCAGCCTCTTTCTCTACCACTTATAGAAGGACAGAGTATTCTTGTTCCAAAGTTCACTATTTTAGCACTGAAATAAGGGTTTGTTGTAGGCTTGAAGAGAAAGACATCATTTCTTTCCACACACTGTCACCCTCAGGAAATCAATGAGATGCCATTCCAAATCCTTTTAAAATACTGGAGTTTGTTTGGTTTTTTTCCATTGGAACATTTTAAGCCCTTCCTTAAGAAGCAGAGAAGCACCTTGAGATTTTGCAAAGCAGGTTTTTGTTTCAGCTTTTTCTCCTGCTTGATGCCCAGACAAGGTGCGATTCATACATCCTGCAGAGAAGCGCAACAGCTGCCTGCATTGCCATGAAACCCTCAGGAGATCGCAACAGGAGAGGTTGCTGACCCTAAGAGAAGCTTGTGTTTCTGTCTCTCACCTTTCCAACTAGGTGTTAGAACTAGCTGGCCCCAAGGTCATAAGAGGTAAATGCCAGAAGGGGCAAATCTGCACTTCTTGCAAGCGCTACTCCTCGTTTTCTATGGGCAACTCTTGCTGATGGCTGATCAGCTTATGTGAAAAGGCAGGATCCTTCCCCTGGGTACTGTATACCACATAACACTTTCTCTCTTGCAATACTCTGTCAAAAGGAACTCCCTGTGTATACAACTCTCATGGGATCAACACAGTTTGATAAATCCTCCTGTCTGTTAGCAAGTGGGATGCTTGACCTGGCATACCTACACCAGTGTTTTGCTCTGTGCTAGTAAACTTCTCAGACTACAACTCACTCAAAATGTGACTTTCCAAACTGAATACCATGGCAAGACAAAAATTAGTCCAGTTATAAACTAATGGCCACATGACCTGTGACCGTTGATACTTTTATATGAACTGCACTCTGGAATCACTGATCTTAGCCCCAAATATAACCTTTATTAGTTAAGAAAACTATAAAATCCTAGTTCAGTCAAAAACAGTAACAAAGCTCCCACTTATCTGCTGAGACAAGAATTTCCCCCCAGGTCTCTTGGCCATCTGATTTAGAAAAATCTTTTCTAAAGATTGTGAAGAAAAAGTAATCTTCATGCAAAGCTACCTTCTGGAGCTTGAGTACCAGCAGCTTTAGTAATCAACTGTTGCTCAGACATTCCCAAAGCAACATTAGAACAAAATTGCCATGACAGAGTCATAATCACAGGAGCGACTAAAAATCAAAGCTGGTCAGAAAAAAACATGGTTTCCCACAAAAACAAGACAAAACAAAAAGTAGTTGTTTTGAGAAAGAGAAGAAGGGTTAGAGATTTGATTTGCACACTGCAGGTAAGAAGAAGATGACAACTTTTTCCAGTTGAAAATAGGTACTGTGTCTGGAAGAGTTTGTTTCCTGCCTTTATTTTCCTTTTGAACCCATTGATGAAACATTAGGAGCTGTCTGCTCGATTTTTCAAGAGCTAAGTAGTATCATTACAACTATATTTAATATTAACAAAGGGAAATCTCTGCATTTACTATTCTAGCCATGTATTATGTTGTTTCTTATCTGATATACAACAGAAATGCTTACCTGGTGGGAAGTAAGGGGGTACTGTAGTTTTGTTTGTTCTCTCTTCACACTCTTTCAATCGTTTCTGCAGATCCACAATTTGTCGACGAATTGCAAGGATATTGCTTTTGTCCAGTGATTCTAGTTGATTTACCAATATAGTCAGATTTGTGATCTAGAGACAGAAAAATAGAGAATAAATTTAAATTTCTGTTGACTTTATTTTAGATATTTTCAAGCAGTGTTAATCATAACACAGAGGATGTGTTATAGAACAGTTTTTAAGAAATATCCTTAAGAACAGGCTTTAACCTGCTAGCCTGAATTTTACATTTCCAGCAGATGTATGTGACCGTGAGGAAATGCTTTGACTCTCAGCTGCATAATGCAAAAATATAGTGTTATTTTTATAGTACATATAAAAATAGCCAGTAAGTCTTATGAAGTACCAGCTATTATGTGTAAAATGTACTCATTCCAGCCTTACAAAAGTATCTGGAATTCTTTTTGTAAAGATAAATAACATCCTCCATCACCTACTTGATGATCTAGTGGACAATGGAGTAAACGATATTTCACTTTCTATCTAAAGCAATTATACTTTCTAAGTGAGTGATTAACTACAATTTTGAAAATGTGATTTATAGTCTGCTGGGAAGGTGATAGTCTTTCCCATTTCTTGATTTCATATTGATTGGGTCACTGCCCTAGCAACCAGAAGCTAATTTTTTAATTATCTATGTTACAGCACAGAGGCTTTCAAGCAGGGGGTTCTATAAATTAATATTTATTATAATAATATTATCAGCTTGTGTGCTTAACACTATCCAAAACTGTCAACTTCCAGGCAGATAGTTGGTAAAAATAAAGCGTTCGCCATTTGCTTTGGGTTTCTTTGCTTTTTTATGCTCTATATCAAGGAAAAAGCTGTTAATGCATTTAAGGTCAAGCTTTCTTTTAATTTATGCTGATGAACTGCTAAAATAATTCCACTGTCTGTAGCAGAGACAGGCTACATTTCCTCAACCTAAACATTAAAGAGAGAATAGACTACCTGTGTATTTGAACTCTCTGTAGCTAATTAAGACTTTGGCAATACCTCCAAATATATTTGCTCAACGATGACATTGCTTCCGACAAGGCCGAATTTCAGCTGGGTGACCAGTCTCTCCAGGTCATTGATTTCTACTTTCAGCAACTGGAAGTCCAGCTCTGTGTAGGATACACTGCTCTTCTCCATATGCTGCACTCTGATGGTTAGGTTAAGGATTTGCTGCTGATACAGTTCAATCTTTTTTGAGTACTCTCTAACCTTGAAGAAAGGGGAAAAAAAAGGGAACATATTCAAGTCCGGCTTAGCAAATTAGACAATCCTTTTTGAAATCTTTATTATATTTCTGAGTACCCCATGCATGACTTCCGCATACTTGACATATATATTCTTCACATAAACTACGTAAATGAAATTCTCATCACATATATAAAATATGTGAAATTTAATCCTCATTTATTGTTGGCAGTTGCACAAAGTCCCCTCAGGAATGCCTGGGGATAACTGAAGGCAGAATTTTACTCAGTCTTCCATTTTTTTAATTCTTTACCAATATTGCCTCTCTGTGCTAATTTTATCCTCAGTATGCCAAGAACTTATATTGGCAGAAATTTCATTAGGAAATCTGCAGTGTATTATCTCACAAAAGCAACCCAAGGAGGCTGAAAAATGCAATAAAGGATTCCCAAGTTTTTCAACTTAATTTCCTATTAGCTCTGAATCCAAATAGGATTTTGCCCTGTGTACATTTGAATTGTGTCAAAAGCTGGCAGAATTGATCTGGGGTTTGTCTTTGGGCAAGGGTAAAATGTTTAAACACAGCATTAAAAAACAAATCTGGTTTAAATGGAAGTGTAAAATATATTGCAGGCTTTAGCTAAAGTAATTTATCTAACAGCTTTTTCAGCCTTTGAACCATTAAACAGTTGTCCAGATAAATATATTCTCACACATGTATCTGCTGAGGTAAAGATCACAGAGCAAGCATTGTGATACGAGAGTGATTAAATTATATGGAACTGGGACATTCCTTGGAAAATGTTAGTTCCTTGAAATTTAACACTTTGGGAAAGACATGTAAATTCTTTCTCATATGCTTCATAAACGATATGTCTCTTTTTCCTTAAATCTGGCACTGGAACAGGCTGCCCAGGGAGGTTGTGGAGTCTTCCTCTCTGGAGACATTCAAAACCCACCTGGACATGTTCCTGTGTAAACTGCTCTAGGTGGCCCTGCCTTGGAAGGGGGGTTGGACCTGATGATTTCCAGAAGTCCCTTCCAACCCTAGTGATTCTGTGAATATAATTATGTTCTTGAAAAAGGCAGATGTAGTTGTACCTCACCTTTCACAGATCAGCAAAATCAGTCTGGAGATGGAAGATACCTCTCCAAAAAAAAACAAAACAAAACAAACAAACAAAAACACCACTGAAAAGAATCTCCTGAAAACAATCTTCAAATGTCAGTGTTTAAACTGTGTCTAGAGTTTGCACAAGGAAAAGAAATAAAGAAAAAAATATAGGATTACAGCCTGAAAAACATAAAGCGAGCCTATGTGTGAATGAAATTGCACTGCTGTGTGAAGGTAAGTGTATCAGAGAGGCATGTGGAAATTTATCTACGTGTTAATAACGTTTCTTACAGTAAAACTAATAGTGATAATAACAATGGAAATAATAATAATGAAATACAGACCAAATCTACAAACTACTGAAATAAACAGTCAGCTGGAATTAGTGATGGCTACTCATTAGTGAGAAACCTGTGAATCTGAAGTTTTCTCCAGAGTCCTGAAAGCCTAGACAAAATGCTGAGGGCTGGAACAAGGCATACATAGTTATTTCAGCTCTGATTGCAGAGTGCTGCAGGGCACAGACCTGAAGTTCTCTTCCAACATCAGAGGGTTTTCACTCAGTCAACCATCTAGGTCATTTAAAGACATGTCAATGCCATCCAGTGGAGTATAGCTGAGAGATATCCAAATTGAACTTGAATTAGCGCCAGCACTCTGCAGTGCTCTGTACAGCCACACCAGCATCGCAATGAACTTCAGCTAATAGCTCCTCTGGTGAATTATTGGCCAAATATAATTTTCCCAGCAGTGTTCTAACAGGTTTATACTGCATTTGCAGACAAATTCAGCACATACGTCAAGCATTGAAATGCCCTGTGTGGACATTCCTGCCTGCTCAGATACGGCTTGGGAGTTCCACTAGCTTAGAAATATCAGTTGAAAAAGGAACATGATGTTGTTCTGTTGCTTGACAGATAAATTTAAGCAGTTTGTAATCCCTGTTCTTTTATTTCATCTACCTGCTAGGGTTTGGCTGCTGTCTCTTGACAGGCTGGCACAGAAATTCTGTGTATATCCCATATTTGGAGATACAGACCATTGACTAGTACTGATTGCTGCCATGTTTATCATAAAAGCCTCAAGCAGGGCAAATGAGTACATAAGACCTGTATTAGCCCTTTGTAGAGAGTGGGGCCATGTGAGGCAGAGGCATGTGTAGGAAAAAAATTCCTCAGTTTCAGTTTTTCCTCCTTTCTAAGCATTGTCACCCTTGTGGAAAGAAAAGGGCAGGAAAAATTTGAGATGCTTATTTACTGTGTCGTTTACCTGCAATTGGTATTTATCAAAGCAGGTTTTGCAGCATGAAGACACTTCACTTCTCTAGAACACACTTGGAGAATACAGAAGGAGGAACAAAGGTGCAAAATGAAGATGGAAAAGAAAAAAGTGGGAAGACTGAGGGACTAAAAGAGAGAAGTCACAAAACCATCAACTCTCTAAAGTCACTCAGCCCAGGACATTGGCTTCAGGCTGGCCTGACCTCTACAGACCTGTAAGGAGCTAGGTTGGCAGGCAGTCCACAAGCTGACACCAAGAATAATTCCACTGCAGGTTAACCTGTTTCAAAAAGAGCTGCTCCTTGCAGAGGGCAGGCATGATTTTTTCCTCTTTTTTGTTATGTGAGGGTGTTGTGGTCATTATGAGCCAAGTTCTGAAAGGCACTTTCTCTCCTTGGGATCACATACTGATCCAACCCTGTTACAGAGGTGTCCTCTCCCTCTTCCTATTGAGAGGAGCAGCCAATTCCCGCTTTGCTTTGAAAGGTTAATTTTCTTCTGTAATCATAATTATGCTGGCAAAGGTTGATGTGACAGAGGAAAAATTAGACTGGTATTTTCAGCCTATGGTTTGTACTCATTTGGCACATGAGAGCATCTCTTTATCTGTGAGCTTCCTTGCCTGCTGATTCTATAAAAGGACCCCCTTGCTTTTGAATTAACCAACAATCAGGCAAAAGGTTAACGATTCAATCAGGTTGTTTATCTGGGGCTTGTAGCACATGGAAAGCATCCTTAAGAGAGTCCAATACTGCAGCTGTTACCCAGGAAAAGCTCCTACGAGCTTCAAAGAGTGTTACAGAAGAGCAACTGAAGCATAGATTCTCAGAGGCAAAAAAGGAAACAGCAGAAATTCCCACCCCTGTGGTGAGACTAGGTTACATGTGGACATGATTCCCTAGGAGTTTGCTCAGGATCATTTCTTAAAATGACCAATAATGAGAGCTTGGCTTTCCTCCATTTCATTATTTCCTTCTTTCTGTATTATCATGAACAGAGTAATATATTGGATTGTATTAGCAGGAAAGGTGAAGAATTTTTAAGCATGGAGATGCAAGCATCACAGGATCTCAGATTGCTTAAGTTCAGATACCAGTAAGGCAATGTTCAACAACTTTCTTCTTTCTACAGAAAAACAACATCACAACTGAGAAATCTTACACACATAAAATAACGCCAAAATGCAATCTGTTCATTTTCATTTCTGACCCAGTGTCTCTTTGCCAATATCACATCAAAGTATATGTCACACTTCATCTAACTAGATGCATTGTAACACTGCTTGGTTGATTGGTCTCAACAGGATGAAATTCAGTGAAGCCTGGGTGAGGTCAGCAGGAGAATTTTTGCTGTCTGCAGCGAGAATTGAAAGGTTGGTGTCTACACTGTGGCACACTGCTGGGCACCTAAGGAGGACAATACAGGTACACTAGGTGACACCAGCTGGCAGCCTAGACATTGAAGTCCACACTGGGGATTTATCTTGCCCTGAATTTAGAGGTGAGCTTCAGGTACAATTCCAGACACCTAATTTTAGGTATCTATATTAACTTGTGTCTTTGTATGGGCATGATGACTGAACTCAATGGAGATCTGATGTTGTTCACATAAAGAATCAAGCAGCTTTTGAGGTGCTCTACAGATCTGCACAGCACTGGCAGATAAGTTACCCATCCTAGAGGAAACGTGCATCATACTGAGAAAGTAATGGGAAGAGACCAGTGACACAAAGGCACATAACTGGGAGAGGTAGTACACAAACACCTTGAACAACCATGCCAACTTTCTGGCTGGGAAACATGCCCCTGTTACTGTTCCAGTTCAATTAGCTTAAAATGCCAGCACTGACCACAAAAGGAACAGTATGGGGACCTGAAATCTCAGAGACCTTCATGGATCATTAACTCTGAGCTACACCACCATGCTGCAAGGGATCAGGTACCTTCTGTATTTGGAGGCAGTGGGACTTCTGTCAGTTTGCCCTTCATACCGCTGCTGACAGCTGTATGTGTCTCATTGTTAGCTCTAGTTCTTTCAAAACAAATGATTTGAACTGAAAGATCTTACCACAGGATGCTCTGCCTGTTGTTGTGGTTTTTATGCACAACTTCTTATCTGTTCTTGATTATACCAGAGGAGGGTTATGAATATTTATAGTTAGAATTTATAATTTAATGCCATTCCTTTTCTGCTGATTAATTCAAGGACACTTCATTTCTTAAGATGTTTGGTTCCTGAAGGAAACGCTTTCTGCTGGACACCTAATCTGAATCCTGAATATTTATCCAGTATCAAAAGTCAAAGACAGATTTCTGCCTTCACAGGCAGCTTCAACCCATGAGCTGCAGCATGTATATGTTTGCCCATGTTCCTCCAAACAAATGCATCTGAATTCATGCAAAAAGCAGCTGAACAGTGTAAGGTGTGTTTGTCTTCAATAGCAATGCGTAATTCAGCAATCTCACTGCCACATCTTCAGATATTGACAAGAAAGATATTAAATTTTTTAATTTTTTTTTTTAATCTGGGAGAGCAGAAGTGAAGAGGCAAATATTCACCTACTTCTTCACTCTGGTTTGTGGTGCCTTTTCTTTCTATTCATTTCCCTTCCACAAGCTGGTTGGCTTGATACAAATAACACATGAAAGAGCAGGAGGCTTGGCTTCCTGTAGTTCTGTGTAGCAATCACAAACCAATAAAACTGAGCCAGAAGAGGAGAAATATAACCATTCTTCAAAAATAAACACATGCCTTTAGCTGTAAAAGCCTAGAAAAGAGACCTAAGGACATTCAAATGTATGACATGCTGCAATGTCAAAGATTTAAGATTGAATCACCCTTCTCCTTGTTCTCACAGAGACCTCTTTCCCTCTGTTTGAAAGACGCATCACAGAAAAGCACTGAGTGCTGTACTTTTCCACAGGCAACCATTTTCCGGCAAAAATGCAATTGTTGTATTTATGAGAAAAGAACACCTTACTTGAGAAAGCTCTATCTCAAATTTCTTCATGAGAGTTGCAGCTATTATCTCCAATTGCTCAGCCTTCTGCACTGGGAAGGTAGTATCTGGCAAGTACACAGAGCACTGACAAGTTCCCTCATCATCCACAGAGCCGGAAACATTGGTGAAGAGCTGCAATAACATATAAGTAAGGAAAAAAAGCATTAGCATTCTTCTCTGGAATTAGTAACTAACATCTGACAATAACACAAGCTATGACAATTGTAAGATCTACAACTTCATTAATAGACATCATTCACCTTTTTCTTCTAAGGAGCTCAAAATAGCTAGCAAATTTTATGACTCAGCCTTACAATCTTCCTGAAAATAGATAAATATTGCTGCAAAGATTGTACCATTGGAAAAACAGAGGCATATAATAGTCCTTACTTTCCCAGTCTTGTGGACAGCATTCCTAAGACAATGAAATGACTTTTACAGTAGATAGAAAAGCACACAATAGCGGGAAAATAACTTAGTAGGTTAGGGTTTATAGTTACTGTTCTGTTGTCTGAATTGATTGATCATCTAGTCATTTCCATCCATAGAGATGCAGGAATCGAAATAGAACCGGTAACAGGGAGTTTTGAAAAGAAAAATGCTTAATTTGTAGTTTTTCAGCCAGCCCCAGTGAACAAACATACGCATTTAATTATATACCACAGAAAGGTGATGAATTAAATATCCAGGCTCAGCCTAGGGCAGAGATACTTATTTTGCTACAAAACATTGTGTGTAATACCCACAAATCACAGTCTGCCCATCCACATTTGCGGGTATTCTGCAGAGCCATTGCTCGTGCCATTAGCATGAATCGTGACTGTCTGCATGCTCAAAGAATCACCATTGGAGCAATGTGTAATGTGTATGGAAAGGTCAGGGCTGGCAATTCATAATCTTGCCATAATTTACAGCCAAAGCACATAATTTCCTATAAACACGGGGCTGAATACTGAGTTTGGAGCAGTTCTTTTTTGTTTGTACACAAAATGTTCCCTGGTTCATAAACCTATCACAAATTTATTAATAAAGATATTTGATGTTACTTTAAAATATTCTGGCACACACTTCAATGCAGCTGCATATGTTAAAGCTACAAGCTTGCTCTTTAAATACACTTCTTTCTATAATCTCTCCTCCTGCTTTGCAGAAATTCCAGTATTATTCATCTGTTTTCTCTTTTCCTCTTAAAAAGTAAACAAGCAGACAACAAAACTATGTACTGAAAGCTGACACTTCAACACTTCTCCGTTTGCTTTTTCACAGTGATTTCAACTAACCACCAAGCCAGTGCAGGACATGCAGTGATGGCCGTCAGCAAAGCTGTCTTGATCTGTGAGCCCAAGAAGAGAACAGCAGCAAGCAGGAATGATCCCAGATCACAGTTCTGGCAACCTCTTTACTTCAGTCATAAGGAAGAGCATGCATCTAATTTTTAAAGTATGAAGATAAGTTTTATCTGTTATCTAAGCTCCTTAAAACTACACTCATAGACAGACTTCTGAGGACATTTAATGTGAAAGGAAACAGAGAAATATCTTATGGTATTGCAGAATGTCCCAGCCCATAACTTCCATTGATTTCCCTGACAGGTAGATTACCAAAGCACTTCTGAAAATCCCACTGGGAATCTACTGCAAACTATTTATAAGTTTGCAAGTACTTTTGAAGATATAGCTAGCAGTACCTAAATAACTAAGAAAAATAGGTTCATAAGTCACTTAGATGCTTCTATACCTCCGAGTCCTCTCTGTATGGGCATGACTGGGATGGCAAGTTGTTCAGCAATAACAGAAGAAACAGATGGGGTGCGGGATGACAAGAGAAGAAATAAATGTGGCTTAGTGAGTATATGTGACCGTCTATAAGACTGATGTGCACTGGCATGCTAATTTTTATGTGGAAGGTATTGTATACTATCCCTTCTCTGAATAGCACAAGTATAGCATATATGTGTATATGTAGAGCAACAGAAAGTATACTATGCATAGTACAGCATAGTGCGCTCTACAAGTAATTACATGCTTCCAGACATAGTACAGTGTGAACTATACATTGTGTATTCTGATATAAAGTCTTGACTATATATAGCCATCAGTTTATCTGGAAGTACCATGCTTATTTCATGCACTAAACGAACCATTCACAAATGTATTCTGATGACCTCCCCAAAAAACTTCAACTTGTGCATTTAAACTCCCTATGAAAAGTAATTGTATTTTAACATCTGTGTTAGGAGGGAGCCCTGAGTCAAAGGAAGAGCTTCACTGCAGCAGTAAGGGCAGCTTATGTCTAAGCCAAGAGACAGTTTCCCAAAAGGAGCAGACAGCCTGGGCTGATGGAACTGTTTCCATTCTTCTGTTGACATTACAAACATTGGGATCATGATGTTGATGAAACTAAGAAGCATTATTTAATTAAAAGCCCTTAGGTCAGTAAAATACCAGTCAAATGACAACCATATAACAAGTCTTCCCTCATCCTGTAGAAAATTCCACAAGGTTACTTTTTATTGAGTTGCATGTTTTTTAAAATTTAATAATTTATATTGGATGCTTAAAAAAGAGCAAACTGTCCTAGCCGAAAGCAAGGACTTAACTGCAACATTTCACTCTGTAAAATTAATCTATTATGTATGCATATTTGAAGCTATGAGAGATGTTCCTCTCCCACATCCCTTCAATTTAAGCAAGACAGTAGGAGCCAACAGTTGCTCCATTTTCTGAAAACCAGAAAATTTATTCAGCTGCCTAAATGTGGACTAGGGTTTCATCCTCACAACAGCCAGGCCATTTCAGTGCTTAATTTCCGGCTACACTGTAGCCCAGTGGCATTCACAGCTCTGAATTAGCTACTTGCTCATCCTAAGACATCCTGAGGAATCCCACAGCAGGGGCAGAGGCTGCCTCAGATGCTCTAAGAGGTGGATGAGGTTTGTGTCCTGTTACTGAGACTTGGAGAGAGGCTCCCGACTCCATTTAACTGTCTGTATCCTTTACTGGAGCAGGAAAAGTCCCTCCACATACCCAGGCACCACACTGGGATACCCTGGACAACCATCCATCCTGAAGACCTGCCATCAAGCTGTCTACTATCTCCAACCTGATGTGGAGCTGTGCTTTGGACAAACTCTGTTCTTGGTGCTAGCTTGCAGGACCATTCAGAACAAGTGTGTCACATTGAATTGGCTCCAAAGCAAACATGTCATTAAGCAGTCACTGACAGAGAGAGACAGGGAAACCAAACCCTGAAATCCACAGACCATGGACTTGAGCCCTGTACCAGAAGGCACAGAAAACAGATGGAAGTCCCTCTATCAGCAAATAGCTAAATAAATTTTGATCTAAGTAGAACAGGGAGAATCAATTTCTCATCCTCAGCAGCCACAAGTAGGCACTTCTCAGAAGGCAGTTTTAAGGCCCTGTTCTGGTTTACATGGGAAAGCAGAGTTGAAAAGAAGTCTTCCTCTTCCTCCGGAGAAGCTGTAACCACCAAACTGTTTGGTACGTTGCCATAAAACCCCCACAGCCCCAGCTGTTTCCTGTCTGGGGTCCAGTTCAATAGTAACAAGGATAGTGCTGAAGCATTAAATGACATGGCACCAGCACTAAGGATTTGAGGAATTCACTACTGCCTAAAGTCCCGGATACACAACACTTAAAAGCTTTTCTTGGGCAGCCTAACAGACATACTTGTACCAGGGTTAAATCCCCGAATGACTGTGTATCATTTAAACAATGGGACACAATTTCCTCATTTTGCTGTTTTCTGAACTTTATTGAAGAAGAGTAATGGTTGTACCTTTGGGGAAGTGTGCAGGTTGCCAGTCTCCTTGCTAGGCTGAGTCACATATGGGAGCATTGTATTGATATGAAGGCTCTAAAAAGCAAAGGAAAGCTGTTTCCGGTGTTAATTCCTGCAGATAGCACCCTGCCCTTCCCCGCCAGCTAGCCCACACCCTGCAGATCCAAACCACTTTGACTTTACTATGGGAGCCATCCCCAGCAACTGTAAAACTAATTGACTTTTCTCATCTGCTGCTGAGTGACTAATGTTTCCCTGGACACAGTGCCACTTCATAGACACCTCTCCTTGAAGAAAGGCTCAGTGTGACCAGTGAAAGGAAAGGGATGCTCAGCCTGCCCAGGAGGCATGAGCAGGGCAGCCCTAGCAGATTACATATCAGTCTAAACTGACAGGACAGTGGTTTCCTGCCCTAAATTTGGAGACTACTCTCTTCCCAACAGGGATGTCTGCTCCTCATGTTCCTGTTTCTCAGCACAGCACTTGTTGCAGCTTTCACCCCAAGATGTCAGGCTTCACGCTGTGACGGCTGGGGCATGTGTCCCATTCTGCTACTAGCACCATGGAGGGGAAAGCACCCCACCACGGTGTAGGTAGCCACCACACTGCTAAGGATACAGCCAGGTCCACCTTGGGAGCCTTTTATGTAGTAAGACAATCATGTCCTGTAACTCTCATCTGTAGCTGGTGCCTGCCTTCCTGCCACACCAAGGAGAGCACCTGTCACCCTGGCACTTCCCTGAGTGTCCCTAAGTGTCTGCTGCACCCCCATGCAGTGCGGAGAGCACGGTACATCACCAGACATGCAGCACACTGCCACCCACAGCAGAGTCTCACCAAAATCTGTGGCAAACTGGGAACTACAGCAAGACACCCTTGATGTCAAATGGTGTGACAGATGGAATGTCAAATGGGCTTCCCCTGCAACAGGGCACTCACTCCTATGACTTTCTGCATTCCCTAAATCTCAGCCAGAGCCCCATTCCTGAGCTAGGAAATGCTGAGGAAATACAAATGGCTGGCAAAGGGCAGGTCTATTAAAGGGCACATTGCAAACAGGCTTTTGTGGGACAGTTTGTCAAATAAACCCATTTGAAGAAGCATTTGTGTGCTCATATGATTACACTGAACATGGCTGGGGACAGGGGGGCATTGCTAGTTCAGAGAGCATTGCAAATTGTGTTACACAAACTGGGTGCTACCTTAAAGCAAAGCAACCTGAGGAGAAACATCTCCCATATCAAGCTTATCAACACATATTTACAGCTCCATCTTGACTTTTGCAACTTTCTGGGGTTTGAGCAGATAAAAGCACCTTCCCAGGAGGTGCCAACTTCACTGCCTGCATCCATAGTGCTCCCAAACTTCAAACAAGGCAACTAGTGGCATGCCAGATTTTTCTGATCAGTCACTAAACCACAAAATCAGAAAGAGTCACTGGAAGCCGAAATGGTTTTTGTTTGTTTGTTTTTTCCAGATTTTATCTAAAGAATACCAAAAGGCAGCCACTTAGGGTCAAACAAAACCAAAATGGTTTGTTTCATTTGGGGGAGCTTTTAAAGCTATTTGAAACTTTTTTGTCTGATAATTTAAGTTCAGTTTTAAATTAAAACAAAAATGCAGTACCAAATCAAAGCAAATCTTTCACCAGTGCAATTTAATTTTTTATTCTTTAATCTTTTTTTTCTACTTTTGCTTTTTTCCCTTCCTCCCTGGATTTATTGTATTGGTGGGTGGCTGTTTGGGATTTTTTTTCTCTGATAGCTGGCTTTGATTTGAACATCTCTCTTGCCCAACCAGATAGTTTCATGGAGAAGAGTGAGAGCACCCCACAAAAAACACCCAGCATGGTTTTCATGCGCCTAGTCATAGAGTATGAGAGCAATCGTGCAACTGGAAAAGCCCCCACACCTCCCAACTCCTTCCACATCAAAGATGTGGATCCTTTCCTGCTATAAGCCCTTGCTAATTAATTAAAAGCTACACAGAGCATTTAATATCCACTCAGAGCCTCACTGGGAGTTGCACTCATCTAACCAAAGGCAGAATTTGACTCTGATTATAAACCTGTGCCTCACTTTTACGTTTTTTATCCAGTCCCTATGCATTAGTTGGGGGGAGGATGGAGGAATACTTCAAACTTCCTCCATGCAGAGATCTCAACATTTGCCCAATAGTAACCTTGAAGAATAAAGAATTTTCAGCAATCTAAATTACATGAGAAGAAAAGAAGGCATTGAAGTTCAGGTTATGAAACACTCATCTTACCCCTTCTGTTGCTGCCTTTGTTACAGCCAGGGTGATCATGCTTTGCATGAGGAGCACCACAGCCATCTGTGTGTGCTTCATCTTCTCACCCAGCAGATGTGCCAGCACAGGGACAATGGAGGTCTTTTATAGTACAGCCTGGGGATTTCCCCAAATAAACCTTAAGGAACTGACTTGCATATATTTTTAAGTTTTTGGGTAAGTGATGCCATGAAGTCATATAATAACAGGTGCCAATTTGCTAATGTGCAAACAACATTTGAGTTGCCATCACAAATTTACTACATCCAGTTTCCCAACAGGAAAGCTTTCCCATATGGCGCAGTATCTAATCTTAATCTTGATTAAGCAGAACAGGTGCTTATTTACTAGGACAGGTAGGTAGACGATTCTTCTTACTGTGACTCAATCATAAAAACTCTTACCGACGCCTCCTAAGTTATGCAGACAATACAGGTCTGTTTGGTATTTATTACCTATAAGTACAGAGAAAAGCAGGTTTGGTTAGACTGTTCACACACCAGAAACATCATCCCTTTTTAAACAGGCAAACCGACCTTTGACAATAATGCAGGGAGGTCTTTAGAGCTTTTCAGTTCCTTCAGTTCTCACATAGCACAGGTGGGACACAGACTATCTCTGCCCATTTTCTTTTTGCAGAAGGTTTATGCCTTGTATGTTAACACTATGTACCTATTAATGCTTACTCATGCATTAACACCATGTACCCATCAGTGCTTACTCACTTGCTCTCTTTTCATAGAGCGGCATGCCACCTGACCACAATGATTCACTCTCCTGCCTCTAGAGCACTGATGTAGAAAGATTAAAAAACGCCACAGGCAATGCTTCGTGTGCCTCCACACTCCCCAGTTCTATCACACTACCATATGACAGGCACTGAGCTGCTTGTGGATCCCAAGGTTCCTAGTCCACCATGGAAACCTCACCCACTTCCAACACGCTACCACTTTGGTGGAGCCAGCTGCAAGCCCCCACCTGGTGCAAGAGAAATCAAGATTCCTGTCCAGAGTTCTGTGGGTCATTGGGAAAATGAGCATGGTGTTTGGGAGGAAGGTTCCAGTAGGGACTAAGAGGATGGCCTTATCTGTGCATTTGTAAAAGTCAACAAGTCTCTAGTTCAAAGCTTGTCGCTTCCTGTGCCTGTATTATCTATGCAGTGTTTACTCTTTCCTTCTTAACTTTATCAGACTCAGTTCTTCTGCTGTGTCAGTTGTGTGTAAGTGGAGAAAGTGGTTAGGAGACCCTTATTCCCTTCCAATGTTGGAGGCAATGGTGGAGCAGTGGTATTTCCAAGCAGCAGTACTGCCTCATATGAAACCCACCTCCCAGATGAGGAACTCAGCAGGCTTTTTTGTGCTACCAGAGCACTGTCAGCTCCAGGTGGCAAATTGGAAAATTGAAGCTCAGGGCAGATCCATACTGGAAAACTCTAAAGAGCAGTCAAGTCCTTTGGGGTAACATGTTTTTACCACATCTTCTCATAAGTACAAGCCTCCTGACAGATTCACAAGGCTGGCAGGAGCTATCTTTTTTGAGAAGCGGCTCATTTTGTAGGGAATGGATATAATAAGTTCTTGCAAAAACATTTTTTCACAGCAGAAGCTGCATCTCCACTGGAGGTTTTCATAGCTAATAATTCAACGTAAGATAGGCAAGACCTGGAAGGCATGTGAAATGTCTATGCAAGAAGAAGCAGAGCTTTGGTGGTAAAGCAAGAAAATGAATCTATGCCTCTTCCTCCCAGGTTACAGTGGTCTGATTTACTGGGGTAAATCTCAGTACTATCAAGGGAATACAAAGACTGAAGCTGTAATTACAGTGTCTTTGTAAGGGCTCAAGCCCTGAGCTCCAGTTCAACAGGAGCAGATTGGCCCAAACCAGGGCAGTTATAGGGTATGAACTACTTGCTGCACCATAAGAAAAATGTTTTGGCCACTCCAGAGCAGAGTTCAAGTGCAAAACCAGCACATGCTTATTGCAGGCAACTGGTAAGCCTACACTGCCTACCTAGTTAACTCCCAGTTTACTCTCAGGTTGTGCCTGATACTGCCACTTCCTTTCCAGCATCTTTTTTTGAGTGAATCAACTGATCTTCTTCACACACAAATGACGGAAGCCATGGGAACAGATTGCTCCCAAAAGGTGGAATTGATGAGAGTTTAATCCTTATCAATGCTACCTGGTCCTTCAGCTCCTGCCATAATCCCTCTTGGCGCATCCCTTGGTATGGAAATGCCACTCTGGTGGGCTGTAACATGTGCCTCAGGTTATTTGTGATGCTCCAAACAAAAAGAAAATAGATAGATAGATAGATAGATAGATAGATAGATAGATAGATAGATAGACAGATAGATCAAAACACAGAAAAGCAATGATCACAAGAGCCAAAAGTCTCAGAAGAGACTAAAAAAGAGAACTGAACTGCTCTGTTTCATCATGTGGATACAAAGGAAACCACCGGGCTGCTGTAAAGGAATAATCTCTGAGCAGGCTGCAAACAGGCCACTTTTCCTGTGGACCAGGCATCATTCCTGGGGGTGGGTGCATTTAGCAGGATAGATGCAGCCTCAAGGGACAGCCCAACACAGAGAAACAGGGAAAACAACCTGGCATTTCAGATGGGTATGTCTTTATGCAAACCCCAGATGAACAGATGATCCATGCCCCATCCACACAACACCACCTTGGCAGCCTGCAAACTGCCTGAAGGCAGCTGGCTATGGGACATACAAGCCTACTGGCCTTGCTAGGATACCTGAAGTCCTGCCGGCTACAGAGAGGACCACTTTGCAGCACACATGGCTGCGCTCATGGGCTCCAGCACAGAGCATGTGCAGTTCCAAAGGCAGCTTTGTGGAGTCAGTATAGACAGCTTGTGAGTTGGGGGCTAGATCTCTAATCATGAGAAAAACCTGGGTTTTGAGCATAACAGTAAGTCTCTGTTCCTTTCAGAGGCTGGTATTGCAAATCACTCACAAAGCACAACAGATTCTCACCAGCTTTGTTTTAAGCTTAAAATCCAGTTCCAAGATAGGAAGCAAATATTAGCTAAGTAATGATAGATATTCAGCTGCTTTGGCAATTTCTCCTACATTTCTGTTTGCCCATGGCCTCGCTGAGATAATGAGGATATACATTTTTATTCCTGGTCAATGCATAATTATTACCAAATAAAAATATCTTCTTTGGATTTATGTAGAGCACTTCATCTGAAAAAAAGTTAGACCCATTATCTGCATTTCAGAAGAAAAAAACTATACTTAGATGTCATACAGGAAGGTTGCTCTTATATATGTATTTCTGCTTAGGAAACAGAAAAATACAAGGGTTTTCTGTTTGTAGAGCTCCACCCACCAGCACTTCCTTGTTGTGCAACAGACCCAGTGGGCAATCCAGGGCAAAGTCCCTGGAAGACAGACTTTCTCTTTGATTTCAGTGGGAGTTATAGATCAAAATGTATTTGCAAAGAACACTCTTTGTCTCTCAGAGCCCTGTTCAACAGAGCATTTCTCAACTCAGCCTAATTTAAGCCATTCTGTTTTTTACAGCAGAGATTGTTGTGATTTTTGTTCAACAGAGAGATAGATGATTCAGATCATCTGCTCTCTAAAGTTGCTGTCTCAGTCCAAAGTCATTGGAGTCAAATAATACTTGGTCGTGTTTGGTGGTGTGAACATAACCTCTACATCTCAGTTTCTCATCTACATTTGGAAAAGATAGTATTTCCCTGCCTCAGACTCATGTTTTCAGATTAGATGCATTAATAAGAATAAGAGATATTCAACTATTACAAGAACAGGGACCATACTGAACATGCAAAAATAAGGGCAAAAGGAAGGATACATGTCTCAGCTTGTAGACAAATGACAGGATGAAGTATTGAATGTAGGTTATGTATCTTGATTCTATCTATCAAATAATCATCAACTAATATATTTGTTCCAGCTGATGTGCTGATTTCAAGTTGTTTCTAAACTGTTCAGGACATTCCCAGGACAGGTGTGTGTATGACTTTCGTAAAACAAAGACAAAAAAATAAAAAGGAGAAGATTTAAAATTAGGTGTAGTATCTAATCATGCTAACTTGACAGAACAGTTCAGACAAAGTACAGCACTGCACTGCACATTAAATTTTGCAAGTCTAATGTAAAAGTGTTTCTACTCTTTACCTGCAGACCCAATAAGATGCAAGCCTCATAGAATCAGCATTCGAGTGCATGTTGCCCAGTACCCTCTACACTGTGGATTTAGCAAAGCTTGCCTAAAGCTTGTTAAATCCCCCCTCCCACCAACCTATGTATTTCTGAGGTATAGCCAAAAAAGATGGAGGAATTATTAATTCACCTTCATTCTGTGATACAAGAACATAACAGCTAATATTCTCTTTTTTTTTCCCCCACAGGTGGCTGCAAAGTGGTTCTTCCTGAAGCTAACCAGTCTGGGCTGCTTTGATTATAGGATCACTCTGTAGTGAAACAAGGAAGTTAGGGTGGGCAGCTCTCTTCAGTAAGATGCTGTGTAACAGCCTGGCATCACAAAATCCTGCCATTTTCCAATATCGATGTCCTGCATAAGCCTGTTCTACTTTACTAATCTCTTTATAAATTGTTTGCATTTTTTCCCCCTCCAAGTGATTCACATTCATGCAATATATTTTGGCGTCATCTCTCATAAAGCCATCTTTTTAGAAGACATATGCAAATACTTTCATTTAATCCCTTTATCAGTAGAATGTCAGGTTAATGTTTTTTAAAAAAGCATTCTTCTGGGCCATGTCCAAAATAAGAAAGCATATGAGAAATATTGACACCTAGTTTAAAAGATGATAGTAAGGGTGAGTCTCAGTTATGTGAGACTGTAGAAAAGGGGCATCTTCCTACTGTAGAATGAGAAACTGAGCATTATTTGCAGAGGGAACGAAATTTCCTTTACGCTCTAAAAATGACAGTGACACAAACTGAGCTGACTGAGCTGCCAAAACCAAAGAAAAAAGATACCCTTAGTGTCAAGAAAAAAAGATTTTTACTAAGAAAGACATAAGAGGAATAAGACAGCAGGTGAGGTACATGCCAGACAGAAGGATGAGAAATTGTTAGCCATAGATTCTGTGGGTTGGCAGAAGAGCTTGATACCCTGAAAGAAAGCAACCCTGAAACTCTTGGGTAAATTAATTGCGCCTAGCCATAATCTTCCTGTGAAATCAAAGCGAAAAGAAAAAAGGGAAGTACAGTCCTGGTCCATAAGAAGGGGAAGACAACAGGCAGAAGGGAAAAACGATGGCAAAATAGAATCATAGAATCATAGAATAGTTAAGGTTGGAGAGGACCTTTAGACCATCTAATTCCAGCTCCCCTGCCATGGGCAGGGACACCTCGCACTAAACCATGCCACCCAAGGCTATGTCCAACCTGGCTTTGAACACCACCAGGGATGGAGCATTCACAACTTCCCTGGGCAACACATTCCAGTGCCTCATCACCCTTACAGTAATGAATTTCTTCCTTATAACCAATCTAAGCTTCCTTTACCCCTTTACCTATTACCCCTTGTCTTATCACTACAGTCCCTAATGAAGAGTCCCTCCCCAGCATACTGACAGCCCCTCTTCAGTTACTGGAAGGCTGTTATGAGGTCTCCACACAGCCTTCTCTTCTCCAGGCTGAACATGAAAACTGGCACATTTCTTTAGGGAACATCAAAATGCATTAAATGCAAAATCTAGAAGAGGTTTAAGTGTGATATATGAAACATGGACAGCAGTATTAAAACATGCTGGGGTGGTGAGTAAAGAATGAAATCCCATTGTAAGAACATTTCAGGAAAAGCAATAACTACCTCATTAAAACAAACAAGTACGAAACCAGAGAGTGAGGTATACTCATACAGTGTGACAAAGAAAGGCAGAAGAAAACATCTGGCAGAAGGAGGGTCAAAGGACAGTCAGACTAGGAAAGAGGTGCACTGGCTCATTGGGATTATGATAGATTTGCACGGACAGCTAGCCACATGTACAAAGGCAAGAGAAAACTGCATGCAAATGCTTTCAAAGAAGAACGAATAATTGCTCAACAATAACCTGGGGCAATGACAAGGCAGCAGGCATGTTATTGCTGACAACAGATAACTGCTCCTTCAAAAGGCATCTCAGAAATAGACCCAGCATGACATTGAAAGGAATTATTTACTTTGGTATTATGCTACAGATAAATCAATTTTCAAAAGTAAAAGCTGACACACAATTAGTAAAAATTCCAACATAATAAGGGTTATGTTCTCCTCTGAGCAGCTATTTGTTTAGCGCTTCAGCACACTGCAGTTGAAATTCTTAGTCTTGCATTTAGTTCCTGTCCATTCCCCTAAGAGCTCATTCAGTGATGAGAATACCTACTCCTTCAGAAAGAATTGTCCTTCATACGTATGCCCCAAGTCCCAAGGAACAGAGCAGCATGGTCTGGACATGGTTGAGCTGCATCCAAATGAGCATGGCCAGTAGCTCAAGAGAGTTGATTCTGCCCCTCTGCTCTGGTGGGGCCCCACCTGGAGTACTGTGCTCAGCTCTGGAGTCATCAGAACAGGAAAGACATGGACCTGTTGGAGGGGGTCCACAGGAGGGCCACAAAAATCATCAAACAAATTAAACACCTCTACGTTTCTATGAGGGAAGGCTGAGAGAGTTTATCTTGTTCACACTGAAGAAGGAAAGTTGCTGGGGAGACCTTATTGTGGCCTTTCAGTTGTTAAGAGGGGTCTGTAGGAAAGATGGAGAGAGACTTTTCAGGAGAGCCTGTTGTAATAGGATGACAGGTGATGGTGATTGTTTTAAACTAAAAAAAGGGGAGATTCAAGCTGGACGTGAGTTTAAAATTCTTTACAATGAGGTTGATGAAGAACTGGCACAGGTTGCCCAGAGAGGTGGTGGATGCACCATTCAAGAGGAGGCTGGATGTGGTTCTTGGCAACCTTATCTAGTTGAAGATGTTCCTGCAGGTGGCAGGATGGTTAGACTAGATGACTTTTGAAGATCCCTTCCAACGCAAACCATTCTATGATTCTATGATTCTCTAAGTCTATGATTCTATGATTAATATCAATCCAAACCCAGGCACATACATAAGACAGATTTAATACAGAAAGGTGCTCGAAACATCTTCTCCATATACCATCCTATCACAGGTCCCAGCAACAGTAAGATAGAATCATAGGATCATAGAATAATTAGGGTTGGAAAGGACCTTAAGATCATCTAGTTCCAACCCCCCTGCCATGGGCAGGGACACCTC
>JAOEHY010038626.1:0-61571 GCA_025447955.1 Psilopsiagon aurifrons | reverse complement strand
CCCTGCCCATGGCAGGGGGGTTGGAACTGGATGATCTTAAGGTCCTTTCCAACCCTAACTATTCTATGATTCTATGTAGCTAAGGAAGCCTTGGTGTTACAAAGTCTTGCAGAATGGTAACATCAGTGGGATGAGTGGGTAAAAAGCTACCGTTTTGTGCATGTCTGTGGACAGGTTGCCCCATCACTGAAGGCATTTCATGCTGTTCACTCATGCCAGTTGCTCGTTGCATAGAGAGGGAATGTTCTGCGTTTTGCTCCCTTGAAAAATATGTTTTAGCCCCCAGTGGCTCCTGCAGCATCTGTCACCAGGCAGCCAGAGGTGTTCTGCACCCACCCCACTCCCTTTGCTCCCTACCCTCTGCACATGTACCTGCCTCATGCTGTGCTGCAGCGTTATTTTCTGCCCTGTTCTACAGCCTGGGCATATGGACCTGAAGTAGAAACTTATGAGTATATGCAAATGTTTTAATGATGCTATTTGCATATCTGGAAGTGATTTACAAAACGCTGCACATGGAGCTGCTTAAAACTTGGCACCAGTAGTTCGTAGAGGATCATGGCTCAACACAACAGAAACTGAATATTCAGCTGGTTTTTGCCAGCTCTCACAGAGAAGCAGTGCAGTTCTGGCGACTGCTGAAGCGAGTCTGTCAATGAAGGAAGGCGCTTGAGTCCTTACACAAGTTTCAGCCCTGCCCAAGGGGAAAACATCCCATGATGTACTACTGCCTTTCTCTGCTTTCTTGCCACTTCGGGACAAGCAGCCAACTGCAGTTGGTCCTGGCAATGGGGAATTGCTCTCCTGCAAACCCTGAGGAGTGCAGGCAGATAGGGGGTCTGAGCAGCCCAGGGACTGTTTTATGCTGAAATCCATGCTGTTTTTCCAGTACTTATTTATTTATTTTCCCTTCCTGGGGTATGCATTTATAAGACTAAATGAACTGAATTTAAATACCTGATTTTGGATTATTTTCAGAAACAAACAGCATTTTACATTGATCTGTATAGTGTGGCTTTAGGTGGACTCTCTTTTCAGAGCTCCTGTGTTGGGAATCAAATTCAGCTTTTCCATGCCTATTTGTAAGAGCTGATAACATCAAAACTGTTATGCATACGGTCCTTATGTTGTGGGGGGTGTTGTGCTGGCACAAATGAGCAGAGGCGCCTGAGTCCTACAGCGTCATGTATCTATTTCTTTAAAAACTCATTAGTATAGGACAATCTCAAAAGGAAAGGACAGAAGGCCAAGCTGGACATATTTATGTTCACCTTTGTATTTGCCTGCTCTGATTCCTCTATTTTCCTTTATTTTGGCTTGAAGTTAGCAGTAATAAGAATGAGGGCATTGGTATTTTTGGGGAGTGCACGGAAAATATGTTGCTGTAGTCAAAAGAAAATCTGTTCTCAAAACCGTAAATGCAAGTGCATGATAGGGGAACAGCAAATTAATTTAGTAGGAGCTGAGTTCAAGCACACAAAATACTGTATGATTTTTATGTATGAGAAGCTCCTTGCAGAAGAACACCATTAATGCTAAAGGTTTCCACGAGTCCAGGTGGAGACTGGACAAGATCTTGGAAGAGGAATCCACAGAGTGCTGTCTACTAGAAAGAAATAACACATGACTGAAAAAAAATAGAGCTAAGAAGTATTTAAGAGGGGAAGTTTTATATATGCTTGACCTGTCATTACACTCCTGCCCAGGTATCTGCGTCTGGCGATGGAGGCAAGGCCCAGGGTGAGAATGGCCTTTGCCCAGTGTAGCTGCTCTTATGTTTGTTTGACTTTCTTGCCACAAGATGTGAAAGTTTTGTGCCATCCTACAAGAAAAGGAAGGAGATGTACAGCACTATTCCATATAGTATGTTTAGGCACTCAGGGGATAAGTGAAACCTGTATGCCCATGATGAAAATATCCCTTTCTCAAATGCCCTTTGTTGTGTGAATGCAAGGGTGTAGCTGAGGGGCCCTGCACACTAAATCACAGGTTTCTCGCCTACTTATGTCAAGAAACAAGTGGTTACAGCAGATGAGGGAAGTGCAAGGAAACAGCAAGACAGGGTATTTCACAGTGCACCAGCTTCTGGGCCATTGCCAAGCATTTTGTCAGCTTCATAAGGGGAGGAAAAATATAAGTAAGGCATTTTTAAGAGAGAGAACCTTATTCAGGGATATTATTCTTCCAGCTGCTAAAGGCTGCTCTTCATAGAAATATTTGTCTGTTTCATCTTATTTACCGGGTTCAATGTACAGCTTGAAACTCTCCATGGGATGCACTGATATGGTGGAATACTAAAGACAGAATATTTCCTCTAAAAGGAATATCCTGTTGCAAAAGACAAAAATCATTCCCTAGTTTGTCCAGACAATGCATAGCTAACATACCACTTACAGAATGTTTTGTTGCCATTCCGCTAACATTGCATGTACTTTATATTTTCTTTGCGATTGTATAAATAGCATATAGGAAGAGCGAGACTATTTAGGGAAAATACTGATTAAAATGAACAATAGAAAATAGGAGCTCTTATGCTTCTAAAATTAGAGGCTGGTTATTCAGTAATAAATAGCCCCGTCATTATTAGTTTGCAGTCCCTCCATTCTCTTGCCTGACACACAATGTCACTGTTATCCATGGTTTGCCTGTCTAAACATAGTTTCTTTCCAATGCTTAACATTGTTTGCTATCCCTTGTTAACAAAAGCTCCCCAGTTCTGGGTTTATCTGGCAAAAAGAAAATAAAGAGAAATATTCTTTCTAAACAAAATGAATTTGATGAAGAAACACAAAGGATGTTAACAAAGGTACTTTCATGTGCTTCCTGCTCAATATTACTTATTGGCCTCTGGTTATTTCAGAAACCTGGGGACATGAACAATGGTTTTATTTCCTAATAATTGTTTTGATGAGTTTGATGCCTATGTTAAGAACATGCCTGCTTAACTTAAAGGAAAGGTTTGATTTGCATCTTGGACTTCAGTGAGTGTTACATGCAGGCATGGCTGCAGTTGAAAGAAAGTCACCAAGATTTGTGGCTACTTGAGTAGGACTTCAAATTTGTGTAGTTCTAACAAGTCCTTGTGCCAGGTTAATGAGCAGCTTCAGGACTTGTAAGTCCCAAGAAAAACATGGAGATGGGTTCAATTTATGTTCCCTTAGTGTACGTAGCAGACAACTTTTAGCTGATAGTGGTACCATGCTGGATCCCTGCCAACAGGTCTTGACAGCAGAACTGACCCTGTTTGAGTGCTGTTACGAGTTACCTGATCTTCTCCGTTCATGGAAGACCTATTCTTCCTGGAGGATCTACCACCACACGGCACAAATTTGCCCTCCTGCTAGGCTTTTAAATACTCGGAAATGAGTCCTACCCCTACTAGAACAATCTTTTCTTGTTACTTAGCGCTGAGATTGTATAGCTTGTCACCAGATTGTTTTGGATCTGTTTGAAAGACTGGACTAAATGAAGTCACCTTGTGCTGTCATTGCTTCATTTCTATTGTTGTCTGGAACAAAAAACAACCTCTATGAAAGGTGAAAAGGGAATGTAGAAGGTGTAGGAATCTGTGTTGGCTCAAGGGACAGTAATAGGGGAAACAGAGAAAGGAAGAGAAAAAAAATTCCCAGGGAAAAAAATAAATACAAAGGAGGAGCAGGAAAGAAAAAGACATGAGCAGCCATAAAAATCCAATGCTGTCAGCTGAAAATTGGTGCAATTCTGTCATATTAATGACAGGAAACCATACCTCTATTTGCTTTCACTGACAGAACTGCAAGCAGCTGCTGTGGAAGGAAGGTGACTCGAGCATCAGTGAAAATATCTAAGACATTGTGCACTTATTTTGTAGAGAGAGAATTTAGTGAGGATTTGTCTGTCATAATCATACCCTCTGTTAAACGTGTTGCCCTTGGCAATGGGTACTGAGTAACTAATTGAGCTTTTTTGCTGTTCAGTAGCAAAATTGTGCTTGGTTCACCTGGTAGCTGTGATTTTCAAAAGCTAAGTAATGAAAAAACAAATCCCTGAATTATGAAATGGCGTTTATGAAACATATTTTGAGTCCTGATGCCACCCTTCTCCTGGCATTTAATATGTCAGTTGCAAGTAGACTGCTTGCTAATTGCCTTACTGGATCTCCTGTTTTCTGTCATAACTACATATTAAGGGGAGGTGGTGATGGTAGTCAGAGCTTTCTATTTTACTAGATGAGTCGAAACTGAGTAAAACTTCTACAAACCCAAAGTACACAGCTAGGGAAATATCAGTAGATGTTAGTTTCCACTTGATTTTCAGCACAGGGCCAGGCTCTTGACTGCTGTATGTCAAGGTGCCAAGTGCAGGTGTGTAGGAGTCCAGATAAAGGGAACACCACAACTTTCTGCAGAATAACATACGGCTGTGACACTTGAAGCAAGGACACTAAAATAAATATTTGCACAAGTTCTTTCTAAGGACTTGTGTGAAAGACCCCACAGAGTAGTTTATGTGTGATTTAATATGTTTAAGTTGAGGGAGAAGAGCTGTCTTGACCCTGCTGAGATACAATCCTGTGGCTCCTGGCAGCCCTTTGTAGTTCCAACCGAGTGCTTAGGTCATTCAGCCATTCCTTGCTTTGTATTTATCATTCCACCAGTGCAATATTGTATAATGAAATGGAGTAGTTAAGATACTGTGCACAGCAGGTATCAGCCCATGTTTAAAGCCCTAAGTGAATGAACAGTAAAATCTAAGAGTGTAAAACCCAGACAGCTTTCACTAAACCTTTCTGCAGTGACTCAAAATGTGAACTTGAAACAAGTAATGCAGAGTGCGGCACTGAACCTTTTGTGATCATGTGCTAAGTTTTGTAGGCTTTAAAAACTCCATAGCAGTTTAGAAGACCACCAGTCTGAGGTAAGAGTTTTTGGGAATAGACTATCTCCCTTCACAGCGCTGATTTCCAAATCTGCCCCTTCCCTCTGCATGGACACAGAGAGCTGAGGCTGAGGACAGATTCTGATGTTTTTGAGGATGGTCTTTCACCATTTCTGCAACCTGTCTTACTCAAAGCAAGGCTTTTCCTGCCTTCCCCTTCTCTTCCCGTTCATTCTTTGTTTGCTTTGGATTCATTCCTCCTCCTTTCCCAATTAACTTTAAAAAATATAGTCCATTAAAGTTATTTGGGAGGTGTGGTGGTTTTCAGAGTTAAACAACACTGAAAAAAAGTACTTTCCCTTCATTTAGTATTTTTAAAGAAGTAATAAGTAACACGGCAGGATACAATTGTAATAATATGAACAACTCTGAGGCATCTGAAGCTTTATTCCTTTGCCTCCTGCCTCTCCTGATCACTATAAGTCATGCATGAGCTATTACTTTTACAGTACGTAATTTCTAGTATCCTTTGAGATCCAATCACTCCTCTGATAAAGTGATTTTCTGACTCTTTCAGCCATGCTTACATAGCTGTTTGTGTATGTGTGGATGTAATATATCTGTTTATTATAATTCTAATAATGAAAAGAAAGTGAAATGCTATTATAAATCTCAGCATGGTAATCAGTTTGTTGTTATTGCTGGTCATGACAACCATTCTAAAATCTCTCTAATGGCACACCTTAAATTTTTCCAAGTTGGATGGGATTTAGCCATAATTTTAATGAAGATATGCGATGGTAGAAGAGGTGAACTAGGCCATAGTTCAACAAAGCACCTGAGCATGTGAATAACTTCACTCATGTGAGAGTAGATGTTCAAGTTTTAAATGGAGAATTCCCACTTAGTCTTTAAAGCACGTATGTTTTTACACTGGGGATTGGGACCTTTATGCTGCCTTACAAAATGTGAGACTTGTAGGACCTTTGTAAATAAGGTGATTCATAGAATCATAGAATACTTAGGGTTGGAAAGGACCTTAAGATCATCCAGTTCCAACCCCTCCACCATGGGCAGGGAAACCTCACACTAAATCATGCCACCCAAGGCTCTGTGATTGTAAATTATATCAATGACAAATAAATTTATATGTAGATAACCTTCAAAATATAAAAAAGAAACTTTTCTTTCAGCCTTGACAGACATGGTCTTGTGTGAGGTGTCTCTGCCCATGGCAGGGGGGTTGGAACTGGATGATCCAAAGGCTCTTTCCAATCCAAACCATTCTGTTATTGTAACTGTGTGTCCATATCAAAGCAAATTGAACAGAGCAATACATAATCAATGGACAATGGGTAAGTAGCTGTCTGTAGCAAATACTTCCAAGAGAACCATCATAAAATTAGTTCTGTAACTTGAGCAGTAAAAGCAGTGAGAACAACTCTTCAATCAGTGGGCAAACAGGTTTTCTAACATTGATGGCTACAAGCTAGGAAAAGTATTAAATTTTTTTCTAATTAGCCTTTTTTTCCCTACAAAATTGCCTCTTAATAATTTCTCTTCATGTCCACTGCATAAAGGTATCTGTGTATATGAGTTTAATTTATATGCCAATGATGTCTTATACATTGTCTTGTCTGCATCTCATTACTGTCATTAATAAGCATTCCAGTACATCTCGTTACAAGGTTAATTGGGACAAATCTAAAATACGTCCCTTTTATATTGTAAATATGATATCTCCTGGCAGCACATTCCTGGTGGAGGGACACAAAAGTTATGGTGTCTTATTAAAGGTTTCTATATGATATCATAGTTGCATTCAGTGGCTACATCATGCTGCAAATACAACTGTATGGAAAATTGGCTGCATACAACATAATCTAGATGAAACATGTATTTTGCTAGAACTGGATGAAGTGCAATTGTGTACAGCAATTCTGATTATTCTTTTTTTAGCATACTTGTGGGACAGAGTCATTTATACTATATAGTCTAGTCCTTTTGCAAATGGCTATTTTCTGATTTTGAATTTCTATGTTTTAAAAAGTCCCTTCCTTCACAAGGCTCAACAAAAAGAATTTTGCAAGTAAAAGGTATTTTCCCTGGCCAACAGATAAGAGCCTTGGTGCTATCAGAATGTATCTCATGTCAACATCTGTCAGTCATCTAAGATAACACACTATAACACATACAGGTGTCACATACATGGTGTTACAGGACCGAGGTTTAAAACTTCTGGAAACTGGGACTTTCACTGAAATGCGCTCTCCTGTAGATGGTGGCTTATGCTGGCAGACCCCGCTGTCACACACAGAAGTACAGATAAAGTCTTTGCAACATGGTTGAAGAACAAGGGCTACAGATAAGAGGGATTTCTGGGCACTGCATTTCTTTTCTTTGAGTGATTGTGGAGTTTCTATAATGAATTCGGAAGGTCTGTGAAGCCCCCCAGGACTTGGTGGCTTTACCTGAAGTCTTAGCTCTGTAGCACACAGGCATGAGGAAGATGTGCTGCTTCACAGAGCAGCATAGTTTGTATTTGCTTGCAACCTAAGAGGTATGTTTTAAGATAGAATGCACTGGAATTTTACCTGGATAAACATAGGTCTGGTAGAGTACTGGTATGTTAATTCTTATTTCCAGATCCCGTATTCACAAACCTGGCCTGGGAAATCTATCAGGCAGATCTGACTTTCCCCAAGCCATGAACTTCACCTGAGAAGCACAATTTGCCTCACAAGTTTTGAGACTTGAGTTTGTCCATAGATTATGTTGAGTGCAAAGGGTTAAAAGCTTCCATAGCATCTATGTGTTGTGTTTGTGATGATCCTTACAGAGAGATTTATGTCATGTACTGGGGATGAAACTAATTCTTCTACAAAGATCTGTGCCAAAACTAATACACAGATTAAGTCCCTCCAAAAGAGGGCTGTCCTAGCCTTTGTTTTCTCTTTACAAAGTTGAATTTCAGTCTTTTATATCCCTCAGGAGATCACCCTGCAACAAATTATTGAGAATTAGAAGCACCAGATTGGAAGCAGGAAACCTAAAGCAAAGCCTTTATGCAGCATCGTGCAACTCAGTAGCTCCAGACATTCCTGCAAGGTGATGCCTGGATGTTGGAACACTGACTTGAGCTTATCTTGAGTTCCAACAAAACTTTATTTACTCCACAGACTACTTGAAACAAATATAAACAAATCTACTCCCATAATGCTGCTGCTATGGGAAGCACAGAAATACTATTCATGCTCCCAGTTCACAAAGGATTCAACAGTACAAAACAAAACTCTGGATAAGAAAGTGAATGTGTATTACAGAAGATGGCAAATTCTAGGTACTCATTAGCACAGTAAACCCAGCCATTTTCCCCTGACATAGACTGTAAAGTTTCACATCCCCAAGCATCAGCTAAGTAGCTTAGCAAGGCTGCGTAGCTTAGCCCCAATTTAATTGATACAGCATTGTTACTTCAAACAAGCCATATTAGCGGCATGTTATCTCTCCTGTTGTGTTTGTTCCAGACCCTAGGCAACAATTAATTTTGTCACGCCAACAAATATTTCATTTGATTTCTAATGTACCATTGCCATAACAACTTGGATAAATATATCCTCATAAAATCCATAAATTAGGGGTTTTTTAAAAGGCAGTTAATAAGAACTTGGAAAAAAAAAATACCGGCCACAAAACAAAACCACAAAACAAGCAGTAAAAATTCCCACAATCCCACCACCCTGTGTTCTGAGGCTGCTCAGTGGATTCATACATGTCAGGACCGGAAAGACAGTAACGTAGAAATCAGTAAGACAATGTCAGTGAATACTTCACTGTGTACGGTCTCAGCAACCACTTTTGCAATGTAAAGATGTATGGTGCAACCAAGAGTGAAGCTCATGAAGTATTGAAGGGGACTTCACATGTCAGGTGCATTAGTTACATGGGCTGATGAGTAGATGACTAGCCTAATAACTTTCTTAATTATATCTGTCTAAAATGCCAAATGAAACTTACATAATTCTCATCGGAAATATGGTAGGCTTTTGTGTTAGGACCAGTCTGCAAGTAGCATTCTGTATTGCTAATGTTAAGTAAATGTTTTAACAGAGTAAACTCTATCGTTATCATGCTTGAAACCTCTCAATCTTGGCAAGAGCAAAACAAATAATGAGTATCAGAGATCTCATCCTGTGGAAAGTATGTTTCAACCCAAACCCCTAAACATGTGCTTTTATCTCTTGCAATCATCCAGTGTATGCAAGCATCTGTCAGCTCTGTCCGGCAGTTAGGCAATGCATAATGGTTTGAGAATAGCTTACTTATTGTTTAAATTTATACTTGCTTGGAAAGAGTCTGGAAAAATAAAGTTTGACTTTACTAATGTCCTGTATGAGCATTGGTGACACAACAACTATATCAAACACTGAAGTGTTTACAAACACTTTTTAACTAATATCTCTATGCCCTACAAAGTCATTTGTTCCATTTACTCTAAGGAAAAATGTTTTCTATTCATTAAAAGTCTAACGTCAAATACATATATTCAAAGACTTATACCTGATTTTTCTCATACTAAATTCTTTAGGATCTGTTATAGATATTAACATAGATGTGGTTTTGTCTCCCAAAAATATCTATTTTTTTTTTTTCTGAATGACTACAATTTCTAAAAGATTCAATACAAGCATTAAGCAGCTGCTGTGATACACAAACACTTAAAAAGAGCTTGGAAAAATTCCGTGCAGTGAATGTGCCCCAGACATGCACACTGATGTTCTTACTGAATTTTCAGGGACAAAGGATTAGAGTGGAAAAAGCAAACCTTAAATAATTTTCCCTTTATTTTGAAATCCCTTAAGATCAGACAAGACATATTGATGGTCCCTGAGGAGGGAGGTCCCTTATTTCTACCTCTTCTTTCCCTCTGTGGAGCTGAGCTAGCACCACTAGCAGTTTTCCCAATAATCTCTGTAGAGCTCCAAGGCATACACTTGAGTTCAGCAATCTTCCATTGCTGCTCAAGAGCACTGCAGATACTCCTTAAATCTCAAGAAGTGTTGCAAGATGCCTGTCGAGTCCTCAGTAATGGGCCTTTTAAATGTCTCCTGATTTGGAAGGGCAAGTATGTATCCATGTGTTCTTTCTGTTCTTCTGTACCCTGAGCAGACTGGAAAGCAGAGCACAACCATCTCCAGAAGGTATATGAACACATTGAAGGATTTATTTTCTTGTTCTGATGTACAGCTTCATTCATTGTATTTGGACAGTAGTTCCCTTCTTGTTTAGTGTATGCACAGCAAGTCCAGGGTTTCTCAATGACTGGTTAGGGGAAAATATGAGAATATTCATTTTCCTGAGCAGCAGAGATACTGTTAGTACTTACCCAGTGAAAGCAGCAATCAAAGTGTCATCCAACTTTAAGACTTTTCAGACACTAAAACGAGGAATTGTCTCCATGAGAATAATTCATAAAGCTTCTACCATGTGTGAAGATAACAAAGCATATTTTAATAACCCTAACACACTGGCTGCAAAACCCATAAGTCTTTCTTTTGTATAGTTATGAATTCCTTCCTAAAATTCCTGTTACCCTAAAATATATCTGAAGACATGGAGATAACTTAGCAAGCATGGCTATGTCCTAGCACTCTTCTCTAACTGCTGTAAAATAAAACTATTCAAATGTGCTTCAAAAGCTGAAACAAAATTAAGAGGAAGTTAGATTCATCTTGGAAGCACCCACTTCTAAAAGCTGAAGTGTTTGAAGTCCAAAGCGTTTCCAGTGAATATGAACCAAGGAGCTCAGCCACATTCTCCAAGCGCCTGCAACCCAGGCAGATGCAGCATCCTTCATATGGACAAAGGATGCTTCTCTCATCAAAGCGGAACTTTGAAATAAATTGTTAGATATTTAGAATTTAGATTCTCCTTGTTTGCTTACTTGTAGCCAATGACACAGTGACTTCTGTGTTTAGTATAGTAGCTTTAAGGCATTTTAGTTTTCCTCCAGACAATTGAAGGTTACTTCATCATGAAGAGCTGTGGAACAGCTCACTGTGATACTGTGGGCTATATTTCATTCTTGTTTCTTGCAGTATGATCACCCATTCTTCAGTGGCACAGTTGAAATCTGGGGGATAAAGCACATATGAACTTTTCAGTAAAATGGTAAAGCCTGGTGCTTTATGAAGTCTTGCTCTTGGAAGGAAGCAGCGTACCTTCTGTCTGAGGTGAGATAGTATGTACTTTCCCTTTGTCACCAGGTGGCATGTCATTCTGCCTCTAGATTGCTACCCAAACGAAAACAAGTCTTGAATGCCCAATCAGTGATGGAGTTTTGATTTTTCTCTTAGCCATAAGTACCACCAGGCAACCATAAAGGGAAGAAAAGGAAAGGGAAAAGCATGTTTGCTCTATTTTTAAATATAAATAATTGGCATTTTTCCTTCTGCTAACATAAGTTCCAGGTAAGCACAGCTCAAAACTGACCTCATCAGAAAAGCCTCCAGGGAGGAGAGGATAAAAAAAAAAGGGGCCAAGCAGCTCAAGCAGCTGTGATTTGTACCTGTGAACCAGGAGAAAGCAGAGCTCAGCACCCTGCCTGCCCTGGCGTGCATTGGGAATGCCTCAGCCCTGTTGCATCTCAAACCCTTCATCTGTTCTGGCTGGCCTGGTGAGAGTGGCTGGACCATGCTGCAGCAAAGGGACCAGGTACATACCCTGGCTGTGTGCCACCAGGCAAAACAACACTCAGCAGCTTATTACTCCAAGGTGGCACTGCATCCCTCCCCCAGGTACCTCGCTGGGCTCTTTCTACTGCACTCAGTTTCTGAGCAATCCTTGCATCTACTATTGCCTGCATAAAGCAAGCTAGGAGAAAGAAAACCCCTTTCATGGTGTTCTGCAGGCTGCCAAACTCCAGGATGGCTGCATGCTTTGGTGGCAGACACATGATGCTCTACCTGATTCCCCAAAAGCACTGACCAGAGTGGGAAAGGTGAAAATACCCCTGGAGATGTGGGATCTAGGAAGTGAGACAGGAGTTTGCTAGCAAATCTTTAGAAAACAAGTTCTTTAAAAAGCTGGAGAGTAGAAAACAAAAGCAATGCAAGCTCTTTCTGCTGTAGATTTCCATTTCAGTCCCACTGCTGCAGAGAATTCTGAATCATGGTCCCACTGATCACCCTTACGCAAAGTGGAGGGATTTGTTGTATTTACTTAAAAATGACAGCACGGAATTTTGCTGTTAGGATGAGTGTGTCCTTTTGAAGCCAAAAGTGACCATATGTGCTGCAGAGCAGGTGAGAAGAGATTTTATCCAATCAGATAAATTCCATATTTTCTTTAGGAAGTAGAAATAAGTAAGTTTGTTTTGATCTAGAAAGAAGAAAACTTCATCATTGGCATTTCTGCTAAATTCTTCAAACTGACTTTATTTAGATACTGGGAGACTGACCCTGGTCCTCCCAGTTTCCAATGCAAATTGGAAGCAGCTCCGAAGCTGTTGTAGCGGTGGTGGAAGTGGGAAACAGCCAGACTGCTGCAAAAGTAGGAGGTTTTTCTTGTCATTCTCAAATGCTTGCTTCTGTTACTGAGGTTTCTTATCAGAAAAAGCACAACAGAACTAGAGTGTATGAAAACGAAGCTCCTACCAAATGTCAAAGTCACTGCTGATAACGTGAGTTCAGTAGCAAAGCCAAGATATTGCAGTTTGTTTATCTCCTCGTTGCATTGTAACCATCCTTTCTGAAACACAAAGATCAAAGGGCTTCAGTAAGACAGGCTCTGCTAGCAGCCACCATGTAAAACATGGGGTGGGTTTATGTTTAAGGAAACATGTGCATCAAGAAGCACAGGGGAGGTGCTGTGGCCCACTCAGGGGGAACTGGAGATAATGGTATTGTCTGTTGGTCCTCCCAAACACAAGTGCATTTATCTAGGGGACTGTTCTCTTCTCCTTTGGTGAGGCCAAATGAATGTTTTGTACCTAGTTGCATCATAAAGCAGTTTCTCCTTTGAGCATTTTGAAACCAGGGTTGGCTGGTTTTTTTAAATCCGTTTGGAAAAGCATCCCTCATCCAAAGGCTGGGTTGGAGGGAGCTGTGCTGTTTGCCTTTGATGCATGGCCAAAGGTGGAAAAACTGCTACATTTGAGGTAATCCATGAGTTGCATCCAGTAATGGGCTCGAGTACTTACATGCAGTGGAAGCGGGAGTTTAAAGCATTCTAACTCTGAAAATCCTACTCACCTTCTGCCTAATGTAAGAGGCAGAGAAAGTTGGTGGCTGTGAAAAGCAAGTTTTGCCTCTGCAGATGCCAAGAGCTGACCCAGCTTTGATGGTGCTAATCATTTCCATGTGTGCTCTCAGGATGAATGCCAAAATGGTGGGGCAGGCATTGTCAATGGCACAGTTAGAAAAATCTCTCCTTGCTAGGTAGTTTGGAATTGCACTTGATTTATTATCATAGCTGTAAGCATTTGTTTGCAAATGATTTTCTCGAGTCAGGAGAGCTGAGCAGTGAGTCATGCCACAAGCTGGCACTGGCAAAACCCTTCTCTGCTAATGAGTTACACCCAGGAAACGTCTCCTTTGCCTGGAGGAACTGCACCCCAATCATCCCCCTTCAAGCTCGTCAGATCCTTGGTATGGTGGCTGGCAAGTGTTGAGGGAGGTGGGAAAGGGACAGGTCACCCTGAGGCAGTGTTGGGATGTACATCCCCTCCTTATCTAACATGCAAGAGAGAGCAGGGAGGTGCAGGGGCACAGCATTAGCATCTCTTCACCTTGTCTCACATATTTAGGGAACAAACACAGTTCTTCAGGATGAACTGGTGTACCTCTGAGTGAAGGTCTGGGGGCTGAGAGCTGCCAAGTCCCCAGGTGAGGTGCTTGGTCTGTGTCCCCGGAGCAGTTCTGGGGAGTGGCAATGATGAGCAGTGGTCCCCTCATTGGAGGCTCATTCTGTTATTATGTGCATATGAACAATTAAAAGTGTTACTGGTTCTTTACTTCCTTTTTGTGCTCATGTTGCAGGTTGGCTCACAATGCTCTTAAAACACAGTAAGGCTCAAAATGCTCTTTAAAACTCACTTTTTGAGGAGACAAACATGCTTTCCCATGAATGACTCAATGTGCATATGTAGCAGATATGTTAATATCAGGGGCATCTTTTCACCACCCGATGAATTACAATATCAAGATATGTGAAGTTATCTTTTAATACAATTTTTTGTGTGCACTAATACTTTATCAGACATTATACTAGAGAAAGAAATCTTCCTTTTTTGAGGCTGGTAACATAAAGCTTTATACATGTGTGTGTCTTGAATGTTGCATAAGAACAGTGAAACAATGGAGGTATTTGAAGAATATTAACACAAAATGAGCTCAGCCATTGATTTTATTTAATTTAGTACTTCAAAATAGTTGTTTGTGTTCTTCCACCTGCCCTATATTTAATGATCATGAAACAAGTTTTCAAGTGGCTTGGTTTGAATCCTGATAAAAATACACTCAGGATGCCATTCTGCGACAGTTGTGTTATTTTCCCTAACTGATCAAGCTGGGTTTGAGGAGGGTGGGTTCCTAATGTTAACTGAAACAGCACTTCTGCTACATCAGTGAGCAACATCCCACACTTGTCACTCAGAGAAGCAGCCTGGAAAATGCAGGATATTTTCTCTTACATCAGTTTTAGCAACCCCCACTCACAAGTGGAAGTTGCAGACAGGCAGTGTTTGAAGACTCATGGTCTAAGTGGCTACTACAGTATGAAAATGTAAATTTATTGTGTTTAATTGTGAAAACAATAATTAGCATTAGAGTTATGGAAGTATCTGCCAGGTTAGGTAATGCTTGTACTGACATTTTTATAAAACACTTTAGAAGCTTTTTCTGTGAGTATTGCTAACGGGTTTTGTGTGTGTGAATTAGGCATATGGGTTAATACCATTACCACAAAGTACTTGTGAAAATCTATAGTAAAGATACTGAACTGAATATGGTCAAGCAATATTGCTAATAGCATTTAAATTTATGTGGTAAATTTACTCACATGATGTTAAAAATACATGCAGTATCTAATTAGAGAAGAAAATCCTTCACTTCACAATGCATTTTATTTCATGCAGCAAGGACAGTAATTCCTCCTGTGAAGTTTATGTTGGTTGAAAGCATAAATTTTGCTGATATATATACAGGTTTCTGTTCCCAGTGGTGAACACTGTTACATTTAGAAAATTGACAAAATCAATGGTAATAAACCAAAGATCAATTTAAATTTCACATTTAGCGACTTGTTTTAGAGTCTCTCTGAAATTTACAATCACTAACATGTTTTATGTTTAGAAGAAATAGATGAATACAGATGCTGTCCATTTGTAGCAATTGTTTCCTAAATTTGTGAGCTGAGAGTATGTGTGTATATAAATACAGATATAAAATTGCACCTACTGTATAGTATACCCAACACTGTTGTTCTGCCATTCAGTTCTCTGCTCTCTGTATGTTGTGTGCTTATCTGTTCAAGGTATTAGAGAATGGTCACTAGTAAGTGTTATAAAAGTAATGAATGGCAGTGTTTTTAAATGCTTAAGCTTTCTAAGTTGCTAATTCACTATCCCATTCCACAATAGCTGTCACTGTAAAATCAGGTCACTATAGAGGTAAGAACCTATTAATATACTGCCTATGTCACATCCCAACATCTCCAAAAGGATCATGCTCTCTGTTTAAAGAGGTTTACATATTCCTTATTATACGTGTATGATAAATTGGGCACTCTTTTCTAGGCCCCTTTAAATGGAAGGAATTGAAAACACAATAATCATATAATTAATTACAGTCTTATTCTTGTAGAAAAATTACACCTTTTTCGATTAGTGTGAAATATAAGTGTCAAATCAGTAATAAAATCCTGATCAATAAAACAATAATAACTATGTTGTTAAAAGCAGACCTAGAAAGGTGTTCACAGCAACATATTTTAGGGGTTAGAAACCCTTTTAAAATAAACGGATTTCATCTTTACACTGTGTCATCTAAATCATTACAATGTTTGTGTATACAATTATCATCAGACGATAAATTGCAGCTATTGAATGGATTAAGTTTGAACTTTCTGACCTCATAAATCTGAGTTTGTCATAGCTTTAGCAAATGCTTGTGTAACAATCAGTTGATTACATGGCAGAGCAGATGTATGTATGTTAACTGGAAAATATGAAAGGGCCAGGGTAATTCAAAGTTCATTGGAAGAAGTTTATAAATGTCTGACAATATCATGCTAACACATTCTCAATACACCTTTCTACTTATGAATTGCTAATAGTTTCTATTTAATTTTCCCTCCTACTTTAATGAGAGATTTACATTTCATAGAAAAAAAAAGATAAAACTGAAAACTAAAATCTTTAATTGTTTGGCAGAGAATTTAATGGAACTCGGGGCGAGAAATATTTTGCTAGGATCTAGTGAGCTATGTTCTCAAGAAATCATTAGAAACAAACAAAATGGCAACCAGCGGTAAATAGCATCTTAGGAAAAAAACAGAAACACATTCTTAAAGTAGAAAGATGACATGAAAAAACACAAGCTATCTGAGAAATGATGAGCTATAGATTTGCGCAGTATTATTTTAATGTAAGAATCAGATTCCACAGACAAGGATTACTGATCTGTGTGACGTTATTCATCTGAAATAGGGGTGGACAGAAAATGTGTGAAGACCAGAACTGTATTTCCAATATTTTCCCCTTCATGTTGGGAAGGCCAATCTTTTTCAGTAGGTACTGACAACCAAGAAAAAGGAATTGATAACAGTAATTAATATTGCACACCAGTGCTTGTGATTATGGGTAACAATTTCATTACTGGATCAATTTTCCAAGGAACTTTGAATATTTGTGCATGACATTTCCCTATGCACACATCAGCTGTGTCTCTGCCTCTGTCCTCTCATAAGAAAAGAAACAACCAGGTCTTTGCGTGCTGGTTACGTGTAAAATCAAGCTCTAGTTATTGGGCTTGATCAAATGTTTTGTAGGCTGATAAAAATGTGTGGAATCAGTTCAAAGATTAGGGTAACATCTGGTTGACTGTCAGAATCCCACTGATGCTAAAGTCAGTTTGGTCTGATTTGGGCCAAAATCTTCAGCTGCAACAAAGAAACTAGATCTGTATATGCATCTGGGTCAAAATTTGATAAGCTGGTTTTGTCCATTTTAATATTATGTCCAATTTGATATACAAAAATAATTATTTTTTAAAATCATATATAGTTTTTCCATGCTTGAATTTAGTTTACATTAATTTTAATATTTTTTTTAAGACTCTAATGTTAAAATCAAATCTTCCTATGGTAAAATACTTTATTAAATCCAAAGGAATTTTCTTCTCATGTTTTCATTTAAGCATTAAATTATTTACTTTTGGCTCTCACATGAAATTGCCTTTTTATTCCCCCACTTAATTTCTTAGCTGACTAATGTAATGTAAAAATACCCCAGCTCTTTGAATAAGAAGAGACATGTTCACAGCGTGCACACCCACCAAAAGGTATGCGTAGTGTAAGCGCATTCTGTGCTATCCACGTCTCTTCCTATTTTTGTTCAGAATGCCTTTGGAAAAAGGTTTTCCTCTTTGTGAGAAACACCGTGCTTAACAAGTGTCACTTGAAATTACTATTTTTGTATGCTCCTATGAGAAATATTTGCAAGTAGCTCAATCGTGCTGCTCTTTTTGAAAAGGTTTGTTATGCCCAGGCTTCAGAACAGGGACTTGAAGGTTGGTTGAGGGTATAGCCTTTATGTCATAAAGTGCCTTTTATTGTGAAAACCTTCAAAATCTCGCCAGGTTATACACTGACAGAAACTGCGGTTTGCACTTGAACGACAAAGACTTTGATATTTAGCAGCTCCAATTTCCATATGTTCTGTCATTGAGGAGTGAAGTCAAGCCTCTCGGCAGAGCAGGAGGTGCAGTTGCCCCCTTGCCGAGCCCCTGAATGCACCCTTCCCCTTAGCATTCCCTCCCCCCTCAACAACTCTGGGGAATGGTACCCCAGAGTAAATCAGAATATATTCCCATAGCTGCTCCTAAACTTATTTATTATTAAAATCACAGTAATAATTAAATAACGAGAATGAAATGCTAGTAATAGCAATATTGATAATTAAGTTTTACTGGAGGAATTTCCCTTTGTTATTTAAGGTATGCACCTTGGATTACAGTGTTCCTGCATGGCTATCTCTCTTCTTAGTTCAAAATTTATCTGCCTTGAAACAGTAAAGGCAGATTCTCAGTTTGAAGCATATCCTTAGGATGTAAATTGCCATTATTCCAAGGAAGTCAGTTAAGTGATAATTTTCACCACTGGAGGATACTGCTCTTAAATAACGCTGTGCTAAGTGTAACAGGAACCACTCTATATGGGAAATCTCCCTGCCGTTAGTCTAGGTGTCTGTGTGAGTTCCTCGTAAAAGTACCTGCGATTGGTTTGCTTATTTGCTTGATTTTTCTTTCACCTTCAGCAGTATGGCTGTGGAGGGGTTAATTTGGAAGGCATTACAAAGTCATTTGTCTAGCTGCTGAAGTGGAAGTCTGCCTGAATTTGTGCCATTCCTTCACATTTAAAAATAAATAAAAAATAATAAACTGTCACAGAGACAATGTTGCAGTATCACTGGAGTTGCCAGTGAACAATAGTCTATATCATAAGAAAAAAATATACACATTTTGCCACAAGCCTTTGATCAGTAGACACTCCACACAGAATGAGCATAGCAACTACATTATCTTTCACCCTGAGGTTAAGGTCATTGTCAAGGATTTGAGGACAAGCTTGTATTGCAGCTGCCTACATTTAGAGCTGTCAAAGCTTAGAAAAACCTGCCTGATGGACTCGTTCTTGTTTTGTACTAATTTTTTTTAAGCCCTGCAATCCCATGGGAGATTTAATTAAGACCAGTGCAGAAATCTCTAAGAAAAGAATAGCACCTTTAAGTACCTGTAGTTGTTTTTCATTCCGATCCTGTGAACTCCTACAACCAAATTTAGTGAAAGAGAAAGCAAATGACTAATGAACAGTACCTACTCTCCAGACTAGCTCCCCATTCTTTGCTGATGCAGTGTCTGAAAGGCAAGACTCACTAAACTTCCAGCTTTGGAGGGGCTTGTTTCACGGATATTCAGATCTCAACAAAACAGCTTGCTGCAGCCCTTAACTGTGTTACAATTGGCCTCTTAATGAACAGATGAACTTTTCTTTTCACCGTTTCAAGTCTGTTATCCAAGACTAAAGGGTAGCATGGCTATTTCATTTCTGACCTGCCTAACATATAATTAGAAGGTTCCTAGAGGTACTTATAATTGAATTATGGGTTGTTTCATGAGCATTCTTGCTAGTAGGTAGAGATGTAAAAAGCAAAGCTCATCTGGAATGCAGGCAGGGAAAGTGGATGATTTAGTAGGTCTGTATATTGCCTGAAATATTAGATTACAAGTATGAGTCAAAAATCTACTGGTTAAAATTTATTTTTATTAGGAAAATTATCCTACGTCTATAGCACCAATTTCTGTGACAGTATAACTGGGTACAGCTCGATTGATTTTAGTGAAGCTTTACTCATTTATACCTAACTCAGTTTAGAGAGGGGTCCAGTGAATTAGTCCCAGTCACATATTTATCTGACATGAAACATTCAGCTAATCTCTTGGAGCCCTGTAATTGGCTAACATAAAACATTACTGGGTGATTAAAATTACAGTTGACTTTCAGATTTGTTGTCAAATAGATTTGAAATGTAGGGAAATAACTTAAAGGGTCCAATTTTGAGCCTTCCAATGTTTATGGATTGATTGTCAGATGCAGAGTCCTTGTAGGCTAGCAGCTCACAATTGCTCTCAGCAATATATGTCCTTCACCTCCTGTGGAAACTGCTGCTCTCAGTTCATGCAAGGGATTATTTAGCTAGATGTCTGTTTGGAAAATACAGGAGTATGACTAAGGGGGAAGGACAACACCTTTCAGATATGACCAGCGTTGGCCTCTGCACAGTTGTGGTTTCGGTTTTGATGGAGGTCCCAGTTTCTCTATTTCAAAATGCTGCAAAGCCAAAATATCTTACTAATCTGTAGTTTGACTATAGGTAACTAAATAATAGTCTGTTTCAATCCGTCAAGGATACTTTTGGAGCTGGAACCATTACTATTCAGACATCAAGAATACCTACCAGATAGCCTTGGTTTGTTTAAAGCAAAACAAAACCTCTGCACTTTTATCAAAATGTAAACTTGCCTAATCTGTTCTAACTCACTTTTAGAGTATATGCTATTTTGCCCAAAAGATAAACTGGGGAAAAGGCTGAACAAAACACAGAAATTGGGCTATTCCCTTTTCTATGGCAATCTCTGCAGAAACCTGGAGAAGAAAGGAGAGGAGGGTTGAGAAGTAAAAATATTGATCTTTTCAGCTGCAGAAGAGGCAAAAATGGTCTCAGGCCACAATGTGCCATGTGATGGAATAAGGGTCACCTACCCCAGACAGCATTACCTATGGGCTTGGAGCCATCATGATGGATGCAGTCCCTCATTTAGAAACAGACAAGTCTTAATCTTTAATTTAGAATGGCATATTTCATGGATTTGTAAATGATAACAAGGCAGGGCTTTTATAATGTGTATTAAACCATTTGATAAGGGGGGAAATCTATTTTAATGAAGCTGATGATCCTTTCAGCTACCTGAAAACACAGTTGCAGGGGAAGAACTAGACAGTACTGGTTTTATCATATCTATGGTGCATTGTTCACAGAAAGCTTTGTCCTATATTTTAAAACTAAGAACTTATTGATAAACTTGGCACTCCTAGTTTACTGTACTTCAAACAAAGAGTATTTTAGTGATAGCTAACATCAAGCATAATGACCTGTGAATGTTTACCAAGGATCTTTAAACAGTTTCTGATCTGTTTCCTAACAAAGCACTGAATAGTATCAATACATGCACTGTGCTACGCTCCAGCAGAATTAGATTGATAAATTACATAAGCAATGCAAATAGAATCTGATACCCTTTTCTGGCATCAGAAAGCTTGAATCTGTTTGTATTGTTCTGCTCTTGAGATCTCATTTGCTGAACATTCTTCTTGTTGACACTGACAGTTCTTCTCTCTTTGATATATATAATCAATACTTCAAAAATGAAACAAATGCAGACTGAGAGTTTTAGACATTTATAACTTTATCATCAGTTTTTTGGTAATTATTGGGTGTTAGTCATTTCAGTTTGAAGGCTCTTTGACTGGTAAAAGTATAAAGTTAGGTAACCTAAACCTGAATATCAATATAGGTGTTAAGTGTGGTAAAGGTAGATAGCTTTACTTTCAGGTTAAATAGTCCAGTATCACTTAAAGATATTAGTAACAAATTGTGTCTGTCTCATGTCTGTATGGTCCCTGACTGCAAAAGATAGCTAGCAGGCTCTGGGGATGACAAGCTTTCACTCACCAAGTTTCTACATGTTAACACGATTCAAAGTGAAGTGTTCACGTTTGCTCTTGAAATCCTTGCCATTCAGACGGACCACCACGGTGCTGCCTCAAGCATGAGGAGATTTTTAATTTGTGGCATAATGTCTCTATACATTTTTGAGTGATTTTCAGTCTTATTCTTTGCAATTTTTCCTTCTTGCAGAGGAGGTCATCATGCAAGAGATTTCTTTCCTCTTCTCCTCTTCTTCCCTAACTGGTCCCTAATCTTATTAACGTTATGTAAGATTGGAAATCACATTCACCCCTCTGTAATGTATATACTACACTCACAACCCAGGATCAAGTCTTCAGTAGTGTTTTCCCTAAACTATGTGAAACATAAAGTAGAGAAAAAAGCACCAATGAAAAGCAGAAAAAGAAGAATATGAAATAGTAGAAGAGTAGAAAAGAAGAAGTCTTGCCCCATTTCAACATCAAGAACACTTGACAGTGTAATGCATCCTGTTCCAGGATCCATGCTTGAAAGACGATGGGGAATACTCATAATATTCCAAGCAGAGACATGAGAATTGATGCACCTTTTTTTTTATGCTATATTTTTTGGCCACATATGCATGTCTACACATGCACACCAGAAGTAGTCCTCATCAATGCATCAGGAAGCAGATTCGCAAGCTTAATTCTCCTTGACACATAAAAATATCTGATTTCTCTCTTTTTTTTTAGCCTATGAATGGTATCTCCAGTGGAGAGACACTGGTTTTTAGTCATTCATCTTCAGTGCTTGTTTGGTTTGGTTTTCCTTTAATCCGGTGCACTGTTGCTTGAATGTTATGTATGGCTGACTGTGAACATGTGTGCAAGAGGCGATGTTTATGTAAGTTGCAGGGGGATACCTTATTGATCAAAAGAGTGTGCATACAACAAGAGTTTGGAAGATGTTGTTGAGGAATTGATCATCAACGGGTAATTTATCACAGCTGCATGTACTAAGTGACATCTTTTTTTATTTGGGGAAGAAATTTGCAAGACCGTAAGGTGCCTTTCAGATGCATCATATTGGACACCCTTAATGACAAGTTTTGAATATCTTGGCTTTGATATTTGCAGTGACCTAAGCTGATGTCAGTATCATTTCAGAGACTCTAGCAGCCGTACAAAGCAATGAAGTTGCTTCATTCATTTTACTGCTACTTTTAATTTCTATGTAAGCTTTTTCCAGGCTTTTAGGCACTGGACATGCCATTCAGCCAGGCTGCATAGTTTCACTGGTTCTTAATTAAGCTGATAGACTTCCAGTGGTCTTTTCAGTCTCTCTAATATTAGTTTACTGCTACAGTTAGTCTAGTAAGCAAACTGCATTTCCCCCTTTCTAAGAGGGAATGTTTACTGTTCTGTGTATTTTTCAGCGCTCCTATCTCTAGCTCACATTTCTCTCTGCTTCTTGTTTCTTTATTTAAGAAATTACTATCCTTTCCGTTTTCCACACACTGCCTTTCTCCTTATTATTTCTTTCTGGCTCAGTGCATTTACCTGCCAGCTGCTTCCCTTTGAATTTTTTTGAGCTTCCTTTGTATTCTTTCTCCACCCATCTACCAGTATAATAATATATCCTGTTGCAACAAATGCGTCTGATCCTATGCACAGTAGTTAATCCATGTACTTCTTTAAGGTTTTTTTCTCATGTACAATTTGCTCTGCATATGCCACCGTAAAATTATATTTTAAGTTGTTAAAACCTCTGATAGTTATTAATAAAATCAAATTAAACAAATATATATTTCAAATCAAAGCCTGTATATAGAAAGAGATTGTGAAGACTATCATTGCATCTTATTTGAGGTTCACGGAAAGTTTTCAGCCATCTCAAAGGAAGCATCAGTATTCATTTTCAATGCTGAGCCTTATGAATCCTTATGTTTATAACACTCCTCAACTGGAATAAATCTTCCAGCTGATTATCACAGCATTTGGCACAGTGCCACAAGCGGTTCTGGGAACAGTATTCAATCAATGTGTAAACTAGTGAAATGCCAGGAACTTTTGAAAGACCATGAAGGATGATTGGTTAGTAAAGAATAAACAATGTTTGAATGTTGAGTATAGCTACTAGCTAACACAGGGCTAAGAAGAATTTTCCATGATTTAAAATGAATATGTAACTTACAATTTAGGCAGGTATTTATATTTTGTTATCTCACACTCCAACATTTATTTAATTGAAGCCAGGTATACAGGGGGAAGACTTTAAAAGAAATAAACACTTTGATTAAACTGTAACGTGTTTGCATTACCAACCATTAACTCGCCCTTTTTTATAGTTAAATAGAAAACTAGTGGCATATATATATAAAAAAATAAAAAAGAAGCGAAGAAAAATATTTCAATATTAAAATAATTTAAAAATCCCTTTTAGTCTTACTTGAATAGTCATGCCTTAAATTGTTGCCATTTATACAAAGTTTTGATACTTGATTGTGTCCTTTTAATGAGAATGCATCCTTTCTAAGTTAATATGTCTTGTACTATTGGGGAAAAAGACTTTTCTGTCTATGTATGCTTGAAAGAATCTAGTTTTCAAACAGTAATAGACTTCTGCATTTCCCTCAGAATTCAGTGCTCTTCTGAAGGGTTCACTTAAATCCTAAATACCAAAATAATCCCTGAGTCTCAGAGGACAGAGTTAGTCCTATATACTTATATGCTTAAGTTCTGATTTCCATAGCTTCCGGCTTACATACAGTGATGTCTTTCATTTAGGCATGCCCATTCCAGTGTTGATGGGATCCATGGGGGTTAATTAAGGGTAGTTCCATAATCTTTAGGAGATCTTAAATTTTCCCTTAAATATAATAACCAGTCCTGTATGCAGAGCTCAATAGCTGAGATATGTAACTCTATCTTGTAGAGGAGCATTTCTGCATATAAGCTATCTTTCATATGAAGCACCAAACTTTGGCTCTCTGTTTACTAGCCAGGCACATCAAGAGCTAGGTGGAAAATCGAAGCCCAATGTGTTTTTAAATTATTTGAAAGAGCTACATCAAGTAGGCAAAGTATGTGCTGACAGCCTCTCAGACACACTGTGGTAGCACAGAGTCAGTCTGTTGCCGCATCCTGCCTACTGTTTGGTGCACGAAAATAATATCTGCCTTGCTTGCATGTGACAAGAAGGTGTCAGGATATTCTCCTGGTGAGGCTGGAGACCAGGGATGTCTACATGCTTCGTGTTATATCATTACGCTTATTGATGACTGTAAATATAATACATCTGAACTTTGCCATGCTACAGGAAAAAATATGTAGGCTTGCATTCCTCTCACAATAGCATTTAGTGCTTTAAGTCCAAAAACTGCACGGGGTCATGCACTGGGTTTATTAGATCTCACAGTTTTATACTTCTATACTCAGAAGTTCAGGTCAGCTGTGTGGCTTTTCCCATGATCTCATTATATGTGTCAGCAATAGACATGCATACAAAAGCAAAATCTTTGAAAAATATTTGGATAATAGAAGAGTTCAAGTTTTCTATTCTCAGACAGAATTTGCAGTCATCTTTTGAGCAGTGCTTTACAGTAGTTACACTATATTCCAAGTGGGAATAAATACATGTTTTCTGAGGACAGGAGCAATATTATGACAGAAAACATAATAAAACATTGAATTGGCAAGATAGAACAAAATAGGGGTAAAAAGAGGACTGTTCAGCCTAGTTTGAAATCTCTAATTTAATATTCAACTGTGTAGAGATATTACAAAAATCAGAAACTAACTTAAATTACAAGTATGCAGTGTACACAAAACTGATGCCTTGCAACAAATTAGATGTTTTGCTATGTATATCCTCTTAGAAATATCTGCCTTTATTATTTATCCACAGAAGTGCTGTATTTCACTTTTTCTTCAAAGTCCTTGCACATTTAGGATTTGTACTGTAATACATTATTGAGATATTACAATGAGATGAGAGTGGAGAACAAAAAAGCAATGGGGGGGTAGCAGGGGTGTTTATGTATAAGAGGCAAAGAGGGAGATTTGACAGTAGCAGAAACAGACTTAGAAATAGCAACAGCAATTGTATTTCAAGATGCTTTAGTGTATACTTTTAATATTAGATTTTCTTTCGAATGGATTTGACTTTTTTTTTTGTCTATGAGGATGGTTCAAAGTGGTATCTTTGTTGGATAGCTACTGTATATCTAATTCTTGGAGTTTTTTTCCCCTCCTGATGTGGAAATGGTTCCAATCCCTTTTAATATTCATTTAATGTCAGTGCAATATATATTGCCACCTTACTTACTGCATTAGTAAAAAATGTGCTTATGTGCTATGATTCTCTTATGATAGAAACATAAAATCTCAGAAGGATCAAAGTCCACCAACATTCACCCTCCTGCAACAGCAGGAAATTGATCATGCGAGAGATGCTCACTTAATGCTAGCATATTATTATTATTTATTATAGCACTAACAGTGCACTAGGTGCATTAGACGCCAGTATGAAGATGAGGTCCTTGTCACGGAGTGGCTTCAATCTCCGGGGTGATCTTGCAAACACTTAACTATACGACTAACTATATATGCATGAAATCTTTCAAGATCACATATATAAGTGATTTTCTTTCTTATGTACAAGGCATTCCTGAAGGGTCCACAGCACTAATTAAACTGAACATTTCTCCTCTGCATCAGAAAGCGTGCATACCTAAAGGGGAAAGGATCAAACTTGTCCAGTGCCTTACGATTTATGGGAGTTTTATTAAAAAAATGCCACTCCTTTTCAATATATGCATCTTATTTCCCTACACTGTATTTCCCACTTAATATTTTACAGCCAGTAAAAACTATATTTTGTTATGCAGTTTTATTAAAACAGAGATCTTACTGACCACAGTGAAATTCCCGAAAGGCACTGCCATTGGACCATAGTCTACAGAGGCAGCTATGTAAACCCGCTCAGAATAAGGACATATATTGTACTCTGTCACGTATATATTAGGGTTATTCAAATAGCAAATTCTGGTCTAAATCCAAACTAAAATAAGTTTTGTCCAGACCTCCTGAGGACCTCACTCTTTTAACCCTTCTGTGTTCCAGCGTTTATCAAGAACATTCAGAGCATCACCAGCATTACTGGCTGTAATGCTGAGGTCTAGCAGAGCAGGAGCTGGCATCTTGTTATCTGCAGTAAATTTATCAGAAGATATGAGCAGATAACTTCTCAGTAAAATTATTCAGCAGATTTCAATACAAGTGTGGCAGTTCTGTTAATTTGCATTGCCTAAAAACGTATGGTTTTGTTGCATGTTGTTGGATGTCATAAAAGCTTTCATTTGTGAAACATCTTTTTTCAGAAGTCCCAAAGATGCTAGCAAATGTGAATAACTTAAATCTTTCAGTTTTGGACATATGAAGCTTAGAGGTTGCCAATCCATTTTCAGATGCTGTTGAGAGAGGGATGTAAATCAAGTCTTTCTTGTTAGTTTTTGGTTTAGCTTTGGATACATCTCTCGCTAGCTTTCTACCAGTTTTCTCGCTGGTTCTCCCACCGATGCAGTGGGACTGATGGAACAGGTCAGCTTTCTTGACTCCCACAGTTTTCTCATCCATCTATTGGTATTTTTCTCACATATTTGACCCAGGCTTTTTATCCTGATGGCTCATGGACTACTGAATCCTGGCTGTGGACATCAGGGCTTTGAAATGGACTTCCCATATGCACAATCAAAACCCAAGTTATGCTTCCTGCATTTAAAACAAAAAAACAAAAAAGGAAGGAAAACACAACAAACTAACGACATGCAAAATATATTGATAATGAGAACAAGTTTATAATTACTAAATGCAAAGGGAGCTATCAAAGCTGTATTCTTCAAACAGGATATTATTTTGTAATTAAAAAGAACTTCAAAAGAAAAATGCTAAAGACATGATCATTATAATGTGCATTAAGCACAGCTGAAACACCATTTGAGTAAAATCATGTTTGGTAGCAGGGAGGAGAACTTAGAGGGAAAGAGAAATTAAAACTATTCAGTGCTAAGAGAAGCAGGTCCAATTATATGTGGAGAATTGTTTTCTTAATGTCAACATCAGAAAATTATCCTCTGTGTTATTTATTTTACAAGTCTTAATTGATAAATATTAGGTGACTGATTCTTGCAAAAGAAAAAGTGCTTGGTGGAACATATTCTGAGCTGGTTTGGTTCATACTTATCATAAAAATGGAAACTACTGGAGCATAAAGAACTCACAAAAAGGAAGCATTACTGTGGATTTAGTACAGTTGGTATTTGATACACTGAGTTGTATTCATCACATATACTGTGTCAAGACACTGCTTGCAATACATCAGATCATATTACAGGCCATAAGCAAGCATGATATTTAAATTGAATGATGCATCTTGTAGCATTCTGAGTTAATTCTTATATAACAAAGTATAAAAAAAAGGCAAGCAAGATCCATTTCCACATAATCGCTCTTAAAACTTATCTCTTTAACTGTATTTTTCTTGTCAGTTTAAAAAAGCAAGTATAACTGAGAAGCCACCAAATTTAAAAAGGGTATTACAAAGACTTTCAGTGAGGAGAGGCTATTTATCGGCTTTTTGATGGCTATAATGTTTAAGCACTTCCCAAACACAAACAGGCTTATTTCACAGCTTCCGGAGATCAGGAAGCATTAGTAGTATTCCCATTTACAGACAGCAACCAAAGACATGCAGTGCCATTTGGTGACATGCTGGGAATCTGTGGTGCAGCTGAAAGCAGAACCAGATTTCTTTTATAAGAGTGGCAGTTAAAACAGTATTTTTAAAACATTTTTTGTCCCCTACTAAGGGGGCCTCTTTCCCTGTTAAACCTTTCTAGATGCCAATAGACAAATACAGCTTCCTCTTCAGTATTTAAAAAACCATCAAGGGAGATGTGATTGCTGATGGAGATCTGGGAATAGCAAAGTTGTGTTTTGCCTGTCCCATTTCACACATCAGGAACTTTGTTGCTCTTCACTAGGACCATTTCTTTACCTTTCTTGCTCATGATGTAGCCCACCTTCATGGGGTCACCCCAAAAGCGCATAGACATAACTTACTTGAAACATATTCCATACTTTCCCTGAATGGGCAATGTACATTTTGATTTATTCTGCTTGATAAGCAGTTCCCAGGAAACCCTTTTTATTTAATGTTCCGTAGGCAAAATAAGAATCCACGTATAGTTTAACTGCTGGTTGACAGCCCCCTGCAGATATATACTACTTCTGCTTGAAAGGATGCCCTAAAATACATCTTTCTTTTCAAAGTTTTATCAGTATGTATCCTCATTAAAAGGTTCTCTTGTCAAGAATTCTGATTTTTCTTCCCGCATGTCTTTATGTAGATGATATTCTCCTAAATCAACAACAGAGACTTCAGGAGCTTGCTAGGAGTGGAAGTATGGAAAGAAAAATTGAAGAGATTCGTTTAAGTGCATTTGAAATTTGGGCAAAGTTTACTTTTCCCCCCACACACTTCAAAACACCAACAGGCTGTCCTTGGTTTTGGAGCTTCTAGTTTTCAAGGCTCTCACCTTGCAAATCTCCACATATGTGCTTTAATCCTTAAGTGTATACAGACCACAGTCAAAGCATGGGCATATGTGTGCGTAGGACTAGGATGTCGTCTGGCAGATGGTGTCATGGTACCTAGATTTCTTCAGAAGTCAACTTAAGCCTTCCACAGTTTCATGGAGATAAATAGGAAAGCAAATTCTGAAAGCATTATGAAGTGTTATTCACTCAGAATTGCTTAGAGGGAATAGCCAACATAGAACACAGAAAACTGTGGTTAACCTATGAGCTCCATGCTGTGTATGTGAAAGTTGAATGCCAGGGTTTGTCTCTTTATTTAACGTTTTGCATGCAAAAACCAAGATATTATACCATCAAAACAAATATTTTCCATACAAGGAAAACACATACATCAAAATCAAGGAGAACAGCCCTGAGTCTTGAATCTTAATATAACTCTTAGCTCATTAACATGAAACTTGGCGGGTTTTGTGCGTCCCAAAATGTCCTTATCTCTGCAGAGCTCCGTGCTGATTCCTGAAGGTGATTTTGAAACAAAACACTTGCATAACAGTGTGATAAAATTTGTCTTTGTGTCAGAGGGAACTGTTTAAATGACTTGAGGTAAGCCAGCGGAGTAGTATAAGCACATGTTTGCCCATAGTCTTACCTGAAGATATAGTTGAGCTTGTATTACAAAGAATTCAGCTGTATAAATACCTCGTGCCATCTGTGTATGGCAGGGGAATTGAGCCAGTAGAAGCTCAAGACCTGTGTCAGTGTTCTCACAGAAGGACTGTTTATGAACAGATGTTATGTGGTGTTTTTCACAGAAAATGGGCTCTGGAGAGAGAAAATGTCTATCAATTACTGAGGTATTATGTATAACAGCAATTTTTAACCTTGAGAAAAAAGTTCTCTGTGAAATATTCAGTGCTGCGATCACTTCCTTTGTGAAAAGTAACATACGCCCTTGCATATTGGGTGAATTCTTTTTAATATTGCATTTTAAGTTCTTTTGGAGAAAATATATTAGATTTTGCAGAACATATCATTCCTCAGAAAAACAAACCAGTGTCCTCACTGGAAAACTTTTTCTATTTGCTCTTCTCAAAATCAAGCTGGGTTTTCAAGATTGGATGCTCATACATTAGGTTTTGTGTTTCACAGACCTATCTAATGAATACGTGGACTCAAAAAATGTAATCTCCTAGACAAACTATAAATATTAACAGAATGAAAAAAACATGTATTCTCAGCTAGCCTCCGTCCAAACCTTGGTAATTAACACTAATATCAGTAGGGTTTTTGGAAGAATGAGATCTTACTAATAACGAATAAAGATGAATTTGCTTGAAACTGTAAAATCAGGCAATATTCTGTAGAATGTAGTAATTATTATATGGATGTATTTATTTAACAGATTGACAGTGCTAGTTCTATTGGACTAGTCATGTCTTACTCTCCATTTTTATCCTTTCTGTAAGACTTCAGAGGACCTTTGAACTCAAGCTTTCCAGCACATAGTGTTGAAAATGGAGCCCCCGGTTACTGCTAACAATTACAGCTATCAGTGTTGTACTGCATTTTACCAATCTGCTCTTGCTTCAGGAGACTAACTATATCTTACAAAAATGCACTGTTATTAAATATTCTCACATGGGATGTCTGTGTGTCGGAAGACCCTTGTGTGACCTGTGGACAGACACCATGTTTTGCATAGTATATATACTTCAATTTTCCTCTAGCTTTCTTATTATTTATTCAAGAAATCCTTTTTTCTTGCTGACAGCAGTTGTATTTATAAAGCTAAATCCAACACAGCAAAATGTTCATCACTTTATAAACTAAATGCTAATGTTTTATTTATGTGCAATGAACAGAGAAAAAAGAACTGAATTGATGTTTACCTAACAAGCTGCAAAAAAGTGCAGTAACATAATAGTGAAGTTCATAAGCATTCTGGCTTGTAATTTTTGGTGTCAACATTTGAATTGCAGAAAGAGCTTATGCAGACATAGCACGTATACAAGTGCAGTTTAGATCTACATCTATAAAAATAACATCTGTTTAAGCATACATTACATTTAAAAATAACTGTACAGTGATCAGCTGGTTAAGTACAGTTAACCAGATGCCGTTTTAAAGTGCCAGATGGAACAATGAAACTAAGATTGAAAATTAAAAAATACTGTGAAAGGTCAAATCAATTAAGCAACCTGTTTTGTTGGCATGTAACAGTTAAAAGTAAGTTTAAACTACTTAAGGAGTGAGCAATGTGAAGATGAAGCAGTTAATTTTTAACTTGCTATTTAGAAGAGGGAAAGGTAAAATGCCTGCCGCAGTTACAGGGTCCCTCGGCAAGTCTAAGGGGATACCAGGAAAATAGACACAGTTAAGTAATGTTTGCTTTGTTTGCTTTCAATTTAAAATAAATAATATCTTCCAGGCTTTTAAGTAGCATCTCTTAGGGTGGCCTGAGATTGTGCAGCACATATGCAAGCATCTCTTTCTCCTCACCTATGACAGGGGGAAATCCTTGGCTGAATCCTCTCCCTGAGCTTGCTTTCTAGCAGTGGGGATGGTGCTCAGAAGGGACAGGGGTGGGCTTGAGCACTCAGTGACACCAGGGGATGCCATGGGATGCAGCCATCACTTCACCTTGGCTTTCCAAGCCCTGTTTATTTCTAGGAACTAAACTCACCTGCATTAGGAACAGTGTCTAATAAGAGGTGTAACACGCATGCTTGGAAACAGGCGTGCCACTGTGGTTCTGTGAATAAATGACAAATATTTGTAATATTTTACCCAGTAACAAGCCACTGACAGAGAGATACGTGGAGATGAGTTCTTATCATCCTAACCTGTTTTAAGCACACGGGGAAGAAAAATGTCTTTGAAATATTGGGGAGCCAATGCGTCTTTTTCGAACCAGCATAAAATTCATAATCTAAATCTAAATTCTGGGCAATGGGACAGTGGTATCCTTTGCTTTAATCAGAAAGGTTTAATAATACCTAAAGGTCTACTGGCACGCAAAGCAGCACTCCTCAAGGCCAAGGAGAAAGAAAGTGCTGCTTCTTCCATGGACATGGCTACTGCTGGTTTTTGGTTTGTTGTTGTTTTATCTCCTAGCGGTAACTGATTCTCAAATTGCCACAAGTCAGAACCTCCGTTACACAAATATATTCCTGGATAATCCTCCGGCAACAGTGCAGAAAACAGTAATATCAGGAACTGTTTTGGAAAGAGGGTCTAGGCACCAAATCTGTGAGAGCCTTGGGGCTCTAGGTTGGTGATGCTCAGCCACCTTGGGGAAGGAGAACTCTCGCAGCAACAGCAGTGCCATCCACCTAAGATCCAAGGAGGGCTGCTAACTAGAAAGGGAATTTTTCCTGAATGAGTGTAGGGCTATTTTCAACCAAGGAACTTGATGCTGTTCCTTTGTTTTAGAAACTTTGTTTGTATCTTGGTTGTTGGAAGTGAGGGGAGGAGGGCAGAGCACCAGGACACATTGCTCCTTCCTGACACCTCCTCTCTTGATCTCACAGTTCCCAGCAAAAGAACAGCTGTACATCTCTCGCATGCACAGCCAACTGTTTAGACCAAGAACACGCTGAAAAGATTCTGCTGCTGTTTAAATAAATAGCTTCCTGGTAGGGGGTGGAATAGTATGGCCGTGCCTAGGAACTTCGTGTACCCTGCTTTCAGACAGTACTGGTATAGTACACGCTAAGGCGAGAGAGAAAACAAGCCTGGCTTCTGCACTTAGCTCACTTTTCCTCCGCACACTGAGAATAGTTACCCTACAGATCGCTGGTCCTGTTGGATTCCCTTTCATGGAAATATTTTGCGTTCCTGCTGCTTCAGTGGCTGATGTTCAATTATTTTTATTATTTTTTTTTTTCTTTCCAAACAGTTTCTCTTCGTTGACAGCATAAAGCAAACATTTGGCCTTGCAGTAAATAGAGAGCATACCAGACCAATGGCAGGTAGCTTGTGATTTTTAAGTGGCTTGCCAACCAAAGTTTGTAAATCTGGGAAATCGAATCATTATATTTAACAGACAAATGTGTATAATATAAAATCAGTGAAAAGATAACATAATAAGTACTTTGACTATTATCTGGGGGCCTAATTAGACTGGTGGAATCACTGTAGTCAGTGAAATTAGAGTTATACAACTGGGGGGAAGGGAAATCCAGCCCTGTAGCTGAATGAACGCTAATGGAGCCCCATTGACATTGGCTGTTCCAGGTATTCAGCAGCTGCTCCTTTCCTTTGCAGAAAACAGGGCTTTGCTCTTGCCAGACCATATTTTCTTTGATTTGACCCTCTGGCAGGGAAAGCAGTGGAGAGACAAGAGGGGTTAAGCCTCACTTAAAGCCCAGACCATTTCACCAAGCATCCTCCCATCTGCATTGCTGCTTCTCTCTGGTCTCCTGACGTAGCTTGGAGATGGATGGAGCTTTATGTTAAAAAGGGAAACACACAGTTTAGCCAAACCCTGTGTTCTGCTTACAAGAATTGGGTGCTGGGAGACCATTAGTCTCCAAGAAGGTGCTCCCCACTTTGCTCACCCCACCACTCCAGGCACTAAGAGACATTTCCCTGGCATGGGCAAGGCTCTGGAGCAATGATGCTGCCCTGGGACTGCAGATACCAACAACCAAACCATGTACAAGAGGCAGAGGGATGCGTGGGTAGGTGGTCTGAGGTGGTCTGAAGGACAGTGATGGAAAGGCTGGAGGGTATAGCAGTGAGCAGAGAACAGCATGGATTTTGCTGGGATGTGTTGGGCTGGTGCTTCTTTTTGGGATATGAGTCATTTAACCTAAGCAAATGGTTTCCCTGATGAAGGAAACAATTTTCAATAAAGATTTTTTTGACTGATTTTTGCCATCATGCTTAGGTGCAGATGAGATGTCTGTGCTTTCAAGGCACAGTGCATCATTACCCAGGTGAACTCACAGTGGTAGAAGAACATTTTGGCAGCTGAAAGTAGGACTGGGGCACTTCTTCCTCCGGGAATAGGAATGTCAGAAAGCTGGAGCCTTTGGAGGGTGAGAAAGGAGATCTACCTGGTTGCAGGCTGCTTGCTTGTGTTTCTGTTTCCCCCTACACCCAGTGCCTGGTCAGCCTTCCTCATTACTCCTCTCCTCAGTGGTCTGCTAACCTGTAACTAAATCACCCTTGGCAAGTTTTCCTTCCCTTGCAAAGATGGTAACTCCCCTGTCAAGTTCTTGAGCATTTGTTTGCGCAATGAAATCTGTGATGCTCTAAATCTCAATGTGCATCAGCTGGCATGCTCTGACATTTGGAGAGCTTCACATTCATTGTGTGCCAGACACACAACGAGAGGCCTCAGCACAGATGTAGCTGGACCCCAGGTTCATCTTCGAAGGTAGGGAGGGATGTGTTGTGGGTCAACAATTGACCTGGAGGCTTTTGGTGGGGGAGGGAGGACTTGAAGCGAGCAGTGGATAGCCAGCTGGCTGATTGCTCCAAAACCAGGACAAACAGTTGAATATCATTTTCTTCTGAATTCCTAAAGTACCAGGACATCTGGCTACCTGAAATACGTCAACAAATAGGTCAGCTAAGATTGCAGAAGCATGCCTCACACTGCAGTGCTGTTATGAGAGCGAGGGGGGACCCTGCCAAGAAAGTCTTCCTTTTTGCAGTAACATTTTCTTCTACAATCCTCTGTAGGCTTTTTAACTAAGATCACTGGGAAATGTGTTAGTCTGGGAATCTTTAATTAAAAAAAAAAAAAAAAAAATGGAAAAAAAGCCCAGCACACAAGATATTCAGGGGAAATGTATTTCTGGGTTGGAAGCAGGAGATCTGCAACAACGGGCAGTGCAGGCAGGTCCCTGTGCACACTTCCCACACTTAGGGGTTTTGGGCACCTGCATCTCTGCGCTCCACACTTGCACTTTGCCTGGCCTGACCATCATGAGGGGAGGGACCTCCTTTCCTGTTTTCCTCTGCTTTTCCTTACCAGCCACAAACAAGCACAAAATGCTATTCATTTGTGAGCACTTTGTAGTGTTTGCATAAGCCCAGTGCTGGCAAAACGGGAGGAACCGGCCCCATAGAAGACCCCATAATTGTAGAAAATAATGAATGTTTCTTATCTCCTCAAGAACTTGCAGGTTAGGGCTGTTCCTCATGGCAAGGAACACCCAAAATGATGCTCCAAATATCTTTGTTTTAAAATGTCATGGTTTAATTTTTCTTTTATACCACCAGTGACCCTTCTAAGCCTGTTTTACCCCAAATTCTATTTACAGATGTATTGCAGCTCCTATACCAGATTAGGGTTAATGAATAGCAGTTGAGGTAAATGATGCCACTGCTACAGAGACTTTTTAAAAGAATATTTTTGAAGCCTAAGAGGTCCTCATGACTTCTTCTTCCTCTCAAGCCACCGAAGAAGGAGTTGATACCAATAAATAAAATTCTTCCAATAAAAGTAAAATATGGAATATCAAAAAAACTATAATACAAAGTCAGACTGCTGTAGTTTGTGCTGTATGAATTCTGGGGCACTGGGTAATGTCTTTTTTTTTTCAGTGTTTCTTCTGCTAAATCAACATTAGCTAGCAACACACCTAATCTTGACTGAACTGTGTTATTTCCTGCCTCCTTGCCTTTCCTGTCTAAATCTCACTCTCTGCTGAAGCAGCTAAATTTGCTGCAAATGAGGAATATTTTGGGACACAAATTTTCTTACAAAACATGAAGAGAAATCTAATGCTGTAAGCAAACAGGGCTCTAATTAATGCAGATCCAGGCTATTGAAAGCATTTGTAGGTCACTGTTATCAAAAAGAGAGATCAAGAGATTGATGATGAACTCAGTACTGGCATGTATAATATATACTGACCACAAACATTTTTGGGAATGGTACCGGAACAGACGCGAGCTCAGAAATTCAGGACCTGGAACATATGGGTTTTAATAAACAGATTTCTGTTCCAGCTCCACCGTTGCTTTTTTTTTTTCCCTTTTTTTTATTTTTTTTTTTTTTACTGTACTTGCTTAATTTTCTGTGGTTGTGTATGATTCCATTATTAATTAACCTACAAGTATTTGGCATCGCTTCATTTTCGAGGTTCTCTTTAATTTGCAAATGTGCTGTTTTAGTTTGAGCAGGACTTGTGTAGCTAATGTTAGAATGGAAACATATTTAACCCTCTGCTTTGTTTGATTCTTATCTTCTTTTCTCCTTTGAAGAGAAGTAGCTGACTCTATGTGTGTGTGCACGTGCACACGTGCGTGTGTGTATTATTAGCTGTGCTGTCATTTTTAATCCTTTTCTTTCAATCATCATTTTTTCTCAGACATGAAATATTTCAGTCTAACACGCTGTACAGACTGTTCACAGTGAAACACTCATAGCATTTTCAAAACCTAAACCAGAGGAGTACCATGAGGATAGAACAAAAGAAATTAAAACACTAGATATGCCACAGTTGTCTTATGCAGCTGTTAGAAATTTAATTATTTTATCTCATAGAATAATGTGCCCTTCAGAAATCATTTTGGACTAGATGTTTCAAACCAATGATCTGTAGTTAATTATCTTTAATAACTGTTGCACATTATGGTTAGATCTATGTTTTTGCTAAACCAATTAATAATATCTTCATTAGTATAAAGACAAGGTAGCTGGATCCTTTCATTTTTCACATTGAAAGAGTAGATATTTTAAACACTGTAATTTACTTTAGCCATACATTCCCGATGATATGACTAATTAATGAAACTTCAAAGACATATAACTTCCAAAAGCTACTTATTTAAAGTCATTGTTGAGCACTTAATGACATTATGTTGGGGCATTGCAGAAACCATCACTGCCTGAGCGTTGAATTTGCAAAACCTTTTTATACTACCAAACTGAAGGAAGCTTGAGTTATATTAAAAAGCAAATTGAGCCAATATTTCTTCCTGTTAAAAAAAAAAATCCCCCAAACCTGTTGATTACAAGAGGATCTATCAGAAGCTGATGATCTCCTTTCTGCTTTCAAGTTTGCAGCTGTCTTTTTGACTTATTCGTGCAAGTTTGTGTGGAAAGCACTGGAAAAAGAGCAAAGCCAGTATTCTATATTTTGTGGGTTGGCTGGTATTAATTTTGTTCAGAATCATTAGCTTTCTAAACATTCTATTTACATTTGAGTTGTTGGGTTTTTTTCTTTTGTACTGGCTAATAACTACCATGTCATTTTAGTCTGCTGCCTGACAAAAAATTAAACCCTGAGTACAATATTAGATACAGAAGTGATTGCCTTGGTACTAACAGTGCTACTGATTGCACAGAGAATAAAGATGGAAATTATAGGGCCAAATGTTTTAGGTCCCCCGTTTAAGCCCGTAAGTTGGTGATTTAATTCTCCAGAAGAGAATCTCCTGCAAAATTTTCTCTGACCTCAAGGTGTAAACCAAATGTGAAAAATTAAAAAGCGTGCCGTTTTTTATCTTGTATGTATTTTCATACAATCTTCAAACATGATGCGGCCATCTGGGAAGGCTTTCTGAATCTTAAAAGAGCATTGTATATACAGCCCTCCAAGAACTGGTGTTCCCCATCATGGAGAACTGTGGACCAGGAATCAAAAAAAAAAAAAAAAAAAGAAAAGAAATACATCTAAGAGAATAAAACAGTGCAGTCAACTGTACACGGAGCTGGAAGGCCAGGAGAAGTGTTAACAGCCAGTTGTGACAGCTACAAAACAATTATCCAAGCAGTGAGCACCTGGTCCTTCAGCTGCTGAGTTTCCCACAGGAGTCATCTTTAGTCCTGGTGCAGATAGGAAAAAGGGTGAATACATTTAGTAAGGATTATACCTAACCAGTAGCAGAGATGGGGTTCATGGTCAATTTCTGTGCTGGGCTTCTGATGGCAGAGGTTGGGGCTGCTGGTCCCATTTGTCATGTAAATGCTGGTTTTATCAGGAAGGTGAAAGGTGTAATTCCCTTAATACAAATCTGGTAGCCGTGGTGGGGTTTGGGGTTTGTAGAATTGCATGACCTAAGAGCAAAGAAAGGAGGGAGCTTTGTAATGAGTTACATTTTTGTGGTGTTAGCCATGCAATTTGTTGACTGACATTTCAAATACAGGTTAACCTCCTTCAATGTACAGGTTAACTTGAGTGATTGATATTTAATGATAATATTAATACAAAATAAAAGGAAAAAGAGCAAGAGGTCTAAAAAAAAAAAAAGCTTTTCACATTACATTTCCTTTTTCTCTGTATGCCTACTGAATTAAAAAACTGTGTTTGAGGCTCTGCAGGGGCAAAGTCTATAGTGGCTTTCTGGAAATGACCAGTTCAAACTAATTTGTGGGAAGTTGGCAGGCAAACCATCAGAAAGACAATTTTCCAATAGACTGTATTATGACAACTTGTAAACTCAGATATCACTGGAAAATGATAGCATTTTTCTCGGATGCCAGCACTTCTGCAAAGTTGTTTTCCCTCCTTAAACTGTGCCATATTAAAAATATTCTGTATTTGTGCCAGACTGTTTGAAGCTGCTTTTTTTAATGCTCCAGTGAGCTATGGGAGCCTGTATGATCCTGAAAACAGCAGTCTGATGGGCTGAACCTTCTTTTTCTAAGGGAGAGAAAAAAAAATAGATTCCTCTAAATTATAATTTTTAATTCTGCAAGGATATCTTTCTTCAGTTAGTCTGAAAATATTGAAATGTGGAAATATTAGGGGTTTTTTGTAAATTATGTGTGTATTTGAGAAAGAAATTAGGAGTAAAATCACATGTCTGGAAATGAGCTTAATTGAATATTCTACACTTAAAATGTTGCTTATATTTTTTTCTTGACTTTGTTATAGACTCCATTTTTTTTAATTAATGGACATGAGCCATTGTGTTTGGATGAGTACTCATATGAGTCATAAATAGTCCGTAAATACAACCTATTCTTAAACCCACTGTAAGAAAATGCCATTGTTCATTTTCATTCTCTGAGGTTTACTCTTTGATGTTCTACATACCTAATCAATCTTTAAGCCAATGCCAAGTTTGATTAAATATTGTCAGATGAGGCTGGTACTTGTTACTTAGTATTTTTTGCTACAAGGAAGGAGTGTCTAGGAGAAGCATCTTGGTGTTTGGATAACGTGAAACCATTTTATTACCAAAAATTTTGAGCTGCATAACTGTGCACAAGAAGTCTTGTTGGAGAAATGGGTGGTGGTTTGGGAAAAGGATCATATCGTGTTCCTTTTTCACCTGTGCAGCACATACATGCTGGAGTGTGATCAGAGGCGTTTTGAGATTACATGTAGCTTGATTTGTTGTGTTTTCACTCAATGAATACAGGTATATTTTTCTAGCATACAGCTGTATTCTATTTCATTTCAGTGATATGTTATATATCTTTTGAAAACTCTAACCTCTGCTGTTTTGGGCTGACATGCTAACTCATGCTCTTTTCTCTTCCTTTTAAAGTTTGGGCAGCCAAAAAATCCAAACATTTACAGTATTCAGTGTCTGGAAAGCAAGTTACCAGGAACTGGGAGAGGCTCCATACGAATTAGGTTACAGATGGAAATCATTATTCTGTTTGATGAAAGTTTCAGTAATATTCTCCAATCTTGAGGTGAAGAAGGCTTTATTTGCATGGCTCTGTGTCACAGCATCGCGTTTCCAGTGCAAAAGTAAATGAAACTCTGCAGTTTCCATTGACTTGGGCTTTGCACTGGGGGTTAGTTTGCGCGTGAAATTGGTATCGTATGTAAGCTAGTAATGAATTGAGTAAATCTCAGTTGTATAAGCTGATGTTAGTGAAATTATTGAAAAATTACCACTTGAGAACTTCTGGTAATTAAAGATTGCTTCTAGAGGCTTCCTGTTCTTCAGGAATAACCTTGTGAAGTGTTCATCTAAGGGCTATTCATAACCTGCCTTTCTTAGAGTCACTCTTTACCGCTATGAAACTAAGGGCTGAATATGGAGATCAAGCATTTCAGCACATCTCCATCTTTGCTGACTCTGTGTTTGGTTGGTAAGCCCTTAAGGAAGAAGCTTTTACTATAGGGAATTTGATCTCTAATTTGGATATCATATTTGTAACACCTTAAAATTATGATAACTTGATACTGCTGCTGGAGGACTAATTGGGAAACCGCAAAAACTTGGAATGCATAAACCAGTCCTGCATTAATGCTACTTAATGCAAATGCACTGGGTTTGGGGTTGGGAATATTTTATAATTTAAGTAAGCATTTTGAATTATGTGGTTATAATTTAAACAAAATATATTGGGCCTGGGGGGGGGGGGGTGATAATTCAGGAGTCTTGTGGCCACTTATCCAGCTACTTATCCCAAGAGAATAATGCATATTGTGAAAAATCTTCAAGAAACCAGCAGTGGTTAAGAATATATATATATAAAAACAGATACATACGTAATATATATATATATATATATATAAGCACTTCCCTAGCTTCCAAGAAAATGAGTGATTGAAAATGTTAAATGTTGTTGCTGCCATCTTTATGAATAGGAATCAAAGCTCTCAGGGCTATAAAACCTTCATTTTTCAGCTGCAGCCCAACTCATCTAGCCAAAAGATACCCCTTAAAAATGAGTTAGGTGAGAGAGGCTCAAGTCCCATTTAAAGCAAATACCTTGCCAAGGTATTTTCTTTTTATTAATCAGCATAGCTTGTGTCTGTTGAACTGAGAAAAGGGATTTCAGGTAAACTAAAGATCAAATAGGATATTAGTAAAAAACCTCATCTGAAACTAAAACTTTTCAGAGGCTGAAAAACCCCTCATATATTTTCTTTTTTTTTTTTTGCTAGGATGGATATTATTTCTTAAAAGCAAGTTTATATACATCTGCTTATTCAGATTACAGCTGAGTCTGAAAAAAAAGCATACTGAGAGGGGCAATTGCTAAACTAACCCAAACTAGAGAAGATTTGAGAGCTGACATGAAAACCTGCTCAGGTGAAGCATGCGCAGTGCCCCTAGGACAAAGGAGGAGCACAGAGCACTGATGGGGAATGAAGCTACTGAATTTTCCCTACTGTTTTTCTTGTTGATGGTTTGAATTTTTTTAGTGATAGCAACCGGAAACACAATTTCCTGAGAAAATGAAAAAGACCTCTGAAAGTACGTGGCTGGAAAAAATCTGGTTCTCGTAGCTGTGAGAATTAGTGTACCACCCTGCCCTAAGTAAGGATTACATCCGGAATTAAATCCAGCTTTCCTTTGCCTTTGTTTTATTTATTATCTGCAGAATTGCTTTGTACAAATGTTATGAAGGAGCCCTTCATTGGGGAGTTTTTTGTAAATGAGCCGTTAGCCTGAGTAAACAGGGTTTTGGTTGCAGTTTGAAGCCTCCACAAGGCGGCACTGACGGATCTCACATCCCCGAGTTACCTTTGCCTCTAGGGCGCTCATTCTCCGAACATTTAGGAATTATATTTCCATGCATTTTGTCAAAAAACTGTTCTGCCTCTAAAATTTCGTGTTACCCTGCAAAGTGCCGGGTTAACAAAATAGGAGTTAACCTTGATAAGAGCCCTCTGTAATTTCCTATACAGTAGATATGATGCGTTCTGGGAGGTTTAAAGCAATGGTAATGTAAATTGCCTATTTGCAGTGACAAACAATATTCTTTTAGTACTTTTCCAGTACTTCACAGTATTTCAAGTCATAGTATTTCAGTGACCTGTGAATATTGTGATAGATATCCAGTTGCTACTTTCTTTCCTGGTCTTAGCTATGTGTTTAAAAATTTACAGAAACTGGGTTTATGTGATTTCTTTGGGTTATCAAATGGAAGTAATATTTTTGTGCATCGTTTCCCCCCCTCCCCAATCATAGTTGGTGAATGAGATGAAGCTACTTCTTATCTCAGCCTGCTGAGATCTAGGTCTTACTACCTTTTCTCTGCTTAAGTGCATGCTGAACTCGGTCAATAAACAGCAACATAGGAGAAGAGAGCAGTGGGAGCAGAAAAACAAAGCAACTTTCCTGGTGACGAATAGTCCCATTAGCAGGCACAGAATTGCTGCTGTCAGTAAGGACAACAAGTTTTCCAGTGTCATCTACTTACATAGTAAAATGCAACTGGAGAAATGAAGTTCAACAGCAGTGAATTCACACTCTGCCCCTGTCACCAAAGGCCAGCTGAGCCTGGTTCACTCTTCAAGCCATGAAAATATTGTTGCCATGTCTCATGGTTTAAGCCATATGTTATTATTCTCAATAAAAGAGGGCTATTTTAGTTAGAGATTTTAGTAAAGTAGAGTTTGAAAGGTATCTTATTAAAATTAAGAATGAGATCTATACAATGTCTTTTTCTGTTGCTGACACTACTTGTCATGAGTGTTTTGAAACCCAGAAATGTAGACTCTACCTACCATGCTTTGGACAACTGAATCTCTTCAAATGTTGTAATTACTGTATTTTAATGAAAGTTTCCTTTCTATTACTTAGCAGTGTGAAAACAGATCAGAAGAAAGAAACATATAAAAGCTCTCCTTCTTAAAACCTTGCTGGCTCTTCTCCCTTGCTCTGTGGTCAAAAGTTAAATAGGATGTTCTGATTATCACCACTCCCAAAACAGATCAGTAGGGGGTTTGTTCAAAATAAGTCCTCCTCCTCCTCTTGCAGCTAGTCTGTGCCAGCAAGTTCAAAATACGGGAAGCTTGACCTTAGCTACAGTCCTTCCCCATGGGCTGCACATCCTGTGCTGCCCAAGGAGCACGAATAGCTTAGACAATCTGGTGGAGACGTCCGAGTTCTGCCCCTTCCACTGAAGCACAGGGGAAGAAAAGCCCACAGGGAATCTGATGCAAAGTTACTTGAAGATATCAGGATCCACAGGTTTCATTGCAGTTTTAGACTGTAATAAGTTGGCAAGGAAAAAGTTCCCACTGTATATGTGGCAAAAAGAAGTCTTCATCTCCTGTGTGCTAAAGAGGAAAGTCAAAACCTCTTTTGAATTCTGCCACATTCACCAGTGTATAGTGAAAGAAAACATTCCTCCCTGATCCCCATGCTGGCGATTGTCCAGCGCCCAGAGCACCCTGGGAAATACCACTTTCCAAACCCTGCTGTGCTACCTAATCACACAATGGGCTACGTATGCCATCCAAGAAAATAAACACAGGTCTGGGAAGCTGTTTGTCCTGCAGGGCTAGGAATGCTCTTCCTAACTTGGCAGAGCAAAGTAATCCTCTCTGAAAGGGGAGAGCCTTTTGAACTCAAACTGACTAATGAGATTGAAGAAAAGCCCATCAGAAACTGGCACAGCCCTTTCCTCACCCTGCCAACCACGGCCAGATGACACAGCCCTGGGTGCTGACACTGTGGCTTGTATTTGTGTTGCGATGAACCTAGACCCCCAAGAAAGGCCCAAAAAACATACCTGTGGCAGGTTTCATCCCAGAGCTTGTGGTTTGTAGGGGATGTTGCTAGATTTTCTTGGCCTTTGGGCAAAATCTCATGGAGTTACACATTTCAGCATAGACCATGGGCTTCTTTCCCTGACAGCTTCAGTAGTGGCTGAAAATTCCTACAGCCACAGATGCTTTCAGATGGTCTTGTGGACCGTGTAGGCTTTCTCAGTGAAGGAATGTGGGGAGAGGTGGTAAAAACACCAGAAGTGGTGGCTTGTTGAATGTTGCCAGTTGGTCAGCAGCAATTGCAAACTGCATTGGCTTTCCCGAGATCCAGTCTAGTGCTCTTCTCCACTTGGCTCTCGAGATAAAAACTAAATTCCTCTGAGAGCAAGACTTGCATTGATTATAGTAGAAATTGGATCTGGATTTTAAATCACGTTATTAGCTCTTCTAGCAAGATGAACTGAGTGATACAATTTGATTCAAGTTTGCAAAGACCTCCCCTTCCACCTCCCTCTCTGTTTTGGAGCAAACATGTGCTTCATGCAGCGGGGAATGAAAGCATTCCACAAGGGCTTTTTTAATTACAGCATTAATAAAATGCACTATATGTTACTCTTGAAATGTACAGATTTGTTGCTTTAAACACATCATGTTGCTGTCTGAAACACTTGAAACTCTCAGAAGTTTTTAAAAGTGTGTGTTTAGGTTAAGGTTAAGTTGCCCTTGACAGCATTTTTTTGAAAGATTTGAATTGTTGAATAACCACCTTTCACCCATCCCTAATTGTAATTTAAATGACAATATGCTCCCAATCAATAGCTCTTTGTCACACTTTGAAGATCAAGGATGAGATTTCACCCCGTGAGTTTACACGGCAAAAGCTTCTTTTTCATAATGCTAAAAATGTTGCATCCTGCTGTTAAAGAAGTATAAGAATACCTGCTCTCAAATAATTAGTTTTGAATAAAAGCATTTAAGTCATACTTTATAGCCATTAATTTGAAACAATTCAAAGCCCCTCATTTCTGCACTTTGTTCGCAGCTAAATGTTACAATAGATATTTTAGCCAATCGAAAAAAAAAGTAGTTATAGTAAGGTACTTTGAACAACTTAGTGAAATTGTGAGAGGTGGGGCTTGAATAATTAGCTTTATTTTTGCATTGCTTTCATTTCTGTATAGAACCATCTTTGGAAATGGAAAATTGAAAAGCTTTTAATAGTTATCATTGTGTGTATATGACTTTGCATTACTTTGTGCTTGTCTAATAGGTATGTATTGGGGTATGCTGCTATTTCTCCAGTTGTACATGTAAAGACAGAGATTTATAGCACTCAAACAGCTGATATTTTATTATTTTACTTTATATTGGTTTATTTGTTTTGTTTTCTATTTTATTTTATTTATTTATTTTGCAAGGAGTCCTAGGCAAGGGCCAGAACTCTCCTGTGCTTGGTGCTACGAAATGCCAAACAGAATGATGGTCTTTGTCCCAGAGTGCTTACAACTCTTGTTTTTAGTTAGAGCTGTGAAATGTTTTAAGAAGGATAAAGTCTGGTCTGTTTCTATGTTGTCCTTGGTAAACCCAATCTAGTCTGGTCTTAAAAACGGAGCAATTTTGCTTGTTGCCAGGGAGAATACATAGGTATCCAATGAGTCATGGTCAAACATACGGCCATTATTAGACCACAAACATAGGAGGAGAAAAAAGATTTCATTTGGTCCTGTTGTCACTGCCGAGCTGGTGAAGAGGAATAACAAATAACTGAGTGGAGGAGGTTGCTCTTTAGGTATTTATGAGGAGATTCTCTCCCTGTGGGGATAGACTAGGGAAAAGCAGAAATATGCATGTTGGAAAATTTAACTAGAGCAAAGGAGGCTGCAACTAAGAGCATTTAGTACATTTTAACAGCAAACTAGAGACAGTGGGAAAGAGAAACTAAAGCTGTAAAGGGCTTTAGTGAATACAAACAACTTATTTTTAGTTTGGGAGAGAAGAGGCAATGAGAAGAGAGAAGTGATTAAGTTTCGTGTTAGAGCAATGATCTCTGTGGCAGTATCACAAATGAGTAAGAGCATGTTCATCCAGGCCAAGAAAAAGGATGCTGAAGAAACGGGAGACAGGGTGCTAAGCATCACAGTTCATGGTTGTGTTTTTGTGGCTTAGCAGAAAAGGTCATGTCTGAGAATTGTTATGTAGAAATGTTTTGCAAGACTGGGCCCAGATGTAAAGATTTAGAGAAAAATCTCAATTAAAGATGGAGCGCAAGTTCTAACTTTTAAGCACGAGTTTCTGCAAATATTGAGTAAAACACAACCCGTGGAATAAAGAAAAGAAATTTTTGAAGCCTTCTTTAAACTGAAAATCCATAAAATAAAGACTTTGCACTTGAGCAAGTCCTCTCCTCCCAGGTTATCATTTGGTTTAAAAACAGGGAACTGCCTGTTTTTACTCTGGCACTGAATTTTGACTGGACCAGTGTGGGAGAAACTGAGGTGTTAACAGTTCCTGTCTAGGCAGCTAGTGGAAGACTTGGAGAGCATCAGGTTGTGCTCAGGGTCCCACTGAATCGAGCCATGCACAAATACAGATATTGCCCTGGCATTACACTGTAATCTGAATGCAAGGATATGGTATGGCTGTGTATGATTCTTGGGTAATCACAAAGCCTTTCTGTGTTCCAAGTTTTCCTATGTATTAAACAGAGGTAATAACATTTCCAGCTCTGATGCTAGTGGTCAGGGGATTGATACTTTTGAACATTTATTTGTGAAAAAAGTACAAAGTACCGTTTCTGTTCAGATTGTTTCAGGTTATTAACACTGTTGGTCATTGTATCAGTGCACTCAAAACACTTATTGGGACTTATTGATGGCTTTTATTTCCTATATGTGTCATATAAATGTCTTAACAGATGAACAGTGTAGTGAAAATGGTAGGGTACTTCAGAAGGGCTCAAAATCACTGCTTCTTTAATAAAGATTTGGTTTTGTGTGCCGGGAGAGATGGAATTCACACCCCAACCCATGCACAGCTGCAAGCCCTATTAAGTGAAACCCCTCCTAAATATAGATCCAATGGCCTCATCCCTGGCCAGCTTCCAAAGGCCATAGAAGCCTTTTTCTCTCCATCCACATCCCCCTTCCAATGCACAATAAGCACCAAGTCATCAACTCTTTTCTCAGTAGCTGTGTAGCATGGGTGCAGAGTTCGGGAGGTCTGAATGGAGTAGCGAAGGCTTCCTGCAAGAAGGGCAATTTTCATGTGTGCAATCAGTAAGAAAAAGTACACTATGATCACTGTAGCTATTCATAAGCTCTATATTCATTTTCCTGTGTATTATCATTTTAAATAAAAAGGGCTTTTTTTTTTTTCCCCCCCCAAGTAGCCCTCAAGACAGCATTCATGAGCCATGCTCAGTCAAAACATTTTAACGATCAGGAGAGCCCTGATGCTTGGCAGTCACTAAAGATTGCATGTAAAGGGTAAGCCAAATCATCAAAATGCAGCTTGAGTAGATCCAGTGATGCTGTGTTGTATTGCTACAGCCAAGTTGCTAGAGTTAAGGTTGAGTGGGCATTTCTATTATAAACCCCAGCTGGTAGGTTTAAGTGTTTGTGACCACATCAGATAATGTCAAGTGAAATTTCTCATATGAATTTACACCCAAATATGTGTGACCTCCTTTACGTAAAGGGATAAAGATCTTTCCCCTCCTCCTACCCCTCTTCCCAGCCTACACCTGACTTTGTATCTGGGCCTTTCTCTGAAGTAAAAAAAAATATACAGATATTTAGTTTAAAGAAATCAAGACAAGCAGCGCCTGATCATGGGTGTGGGGTTTTCTGCTGGTTGCTGTTATAGTACTTGGTGTCACTTTCATGCAGTGGTCTTGCCAGCATTGTACACTAAACTATATCACTGTGTCACCTGGGAGTATGATGCGATCTGTAGGGCTCTCAGCGACAGTGTAAGTGTAGCAGTAGTATGGCAATGACACTGTATTTTACCAGGGTGCCCTTTTTACTTGGGAGAGGCTGCTGTAAGCTCCAGTGGTAAAAGTTCAGCATTGGCAGCACATTTCACATCCACAGGCAGGGAACTTTGCCGATGTATTTTGCCAAAGTGCCCTGCAGATCTGCAGAGCTCACTGCAAGCAGCAGGGAGGAGTGGGACCAAGAATTTTAAAAGTTAAGGATTAAAAAACCCTGAACTGTGATTGAAGCATCTTATGTTATGTGACTAAAGTTTACAACATAGTTTTCTGGAATGGACAGAAACCTTCACTGCTACAGGGCTGACTTTAACTAGTAAGGATAAGAAATGAATTTTCTTTGTAGGAGAGTGACTCTTAACTTGATTCAGGAGAGAAAGGATGCTCCAGTGGTGAGGGCGCAGCTGGGAGAGCAAACCCAAGTGCCATGCCATTTATTTGTGGTCATGAGGAGTTTGAGCAGGCTTAGATCTTGGCAGGACTTACCCCTCAGCCGTCTCTGGGGTCATTAAAATGGGTGAAAGTTTCCAAGGACAAGGGCTTATTCTGTGCTGTCCATCTCTCCATCTGGGAAATGAAAAGCCTAACATTTACCTGTCCTCTGCAGTGCTGGAGTGGACGAGCCTGTTAAAGGCAGTGGAGATGAATGAGTCAGGGGTTGAGTAGGAACAGAGGGAGGGGAAAATCCTTCCACTGATAGATTACAAACACAGTTCTGCAGAAGATTTAAGACACTTGATTTCATATCATGAAATCTTGTGTGTGTGTCAGAATTCCTAAATATTCAAATCACTATTTTTTTTGCCAAATCAATGTGTAAAAGAAGATGAGAGAATGTTTTGCAGACTTTTAAAATCACCTACAGCACTCAAGATGATGAAGGTAGATTAGATAAGACTAGCAAAGTTATTTGAACATAAACATTTATTTAAAAAATATCCTCTGCTTTGCTGAGCCCACAAACATCGTATAAATAATACACAGTTCATGAATAGGAATGAACAGACTTCTACCCCTCACAGGTATAGATTTGTATTCTGCACCTGCCAGGACTTTAATAACTCTCCTGAAAACAGTAGTATCTTTGCAGAGAGATCTAAAGCAAGTTGTTCTTGAGAATATGCCCCCAAAGCTTAAACTTCAGTTATTAATGGACAGATTTACAAATGTATTTAGGCAATTAAAAATGGGAACACATGACTAGTCATATTTATAGACGCTAAACAAGTTAGCTGCCTAGCTGCTGGTCTGGTCTCTGTTAATGCCCTTTGGTACATTCATGCATTTTTAGGGTCATAAGCACTTTGTCAATCGTATTCATATTCTGCAAACAATGCTGTGTGTGTTTAGCTTTATGCATGCAGATAGTACCCAGTGGACTGCTCACACAAGTATTTACATATCTGTAGGAACTGGCCTGAAATGGTAAACATTACAGAAGAGCTCTAAACTACCATCTTTGGGTCTATGATTTTAAACATGGCCAAACTTCAGAGGTGGCTGATTTTAGCTGATGGTGTAAAAAGTTTACAGAAAAGTCCTGGCTAAGATGTGGTCTGAGCTTGTTTGTCTTGTCGGTTTGACTCTGTCCTTCAAAAGAGTGCTTCCTTTTTTTCTTACCCTTTTTGACCTTACCTGTGTATTCCTGAGGGTCTGTCCCAACACCAGTAGCTACAAAGCCTTCTGCTAAAATAAAAGACCCAAAATAATGTACTGAATTTCCTATGCAGTTTGGAAATTAAAATGAAAGAAACCTGGGTAGGAGCAGCTGCTCTGGAATTTGTTCAGAGTGCTTTCCTGTGTCTGTGTCAGCTAGTTTGGCTTAACCACAAACAACAACAAACCCCAAACCCACCCTCTTGGCTTGTAAGTCAGCATCAAAAATGTGAGTCTCAGACACAGACAGGGGGAAGGGAGGAAAGTTTTGGAGTCATGATGGTACTAAAATGCAGCCCACAATCTACAAAACATGTAATATTTAAAGGTTATTTTTAATTACACTGTGTCTAATGTTTGGGTAAATACCTAATGAGTCAATTATGAGCACACACATCATCTGTAAGGTATTTTCTGTATTATATGTTTTAATATAGAAGTTATTAGCTTTGAAGTATCTTTTATTTATTATATTATCAACAATGAGTTACATTTGTCTCTATATGTTAATAATCTGAGGGTTAATACTCTATTTGATCAAAAAGAACATTACAATTAGCTAGTAACATCTGAAAATGCAACCTGTGTGTGCAGTGAGTGATGGAGTAGAGCACTGTGGCTGACCAGTTCCCCATTGACTTGATTAAAGGATCAGGGTCAAAATCATAGTAGCACAGCTACCAGATGACTTAGGAAGTCCTGTAGATGAGAGAACAATATTAAATGTGTAAAAAAAAAAAAAAATAAATCAAAACTCACACATTTTTGTTTCTATTAGTGCATTTTTAGTATTCTTTTCATATGTTATGTGATACACAGCTAAGAAGTGCTCCTAAAAACTTTCCAGTCTAGAAATACAAAGCATTTGGACAGAGAGATGTAACTGATATTGGTGAATATGGAAAAGGAAAACAAATTAGTTGATTGGTTTGGTTGTAGTTTTGTTACGGCCAACATGTATATATGTGGATCACAACAAATCATGTTGGAAATTAATGTGCATGAGGCCAGCAATAAATCAGATATCTTCTGGCATTTCAGCTGTAGCTGTCAAATTCCTGTAATGGGCAATTTAGGAGATGTCCAAGTCCTACCAGTGTTGTATGAATGTATGTAAGAACTTCACTTTCAGTTGGCCTGACCTGCAGAAAGTTATGACCACTCTTGGTAATGCACTTCCACAGAGGAAGGGAGTGCTTATACCTATTTCACAAAGCAGGATCAGAAAATGAGCCCATGCAGAGCTCTGTGCCATCATTAGCTTTTTCCACATTAGCTCACTGAACACTACAGTTGTTCAGAGAAGTCATCCTCATGGTTGCAGGCTGAGTTATGCATTCAGTCTTGTAAGTGCCTGGTATGACAGTGAAGAGACACCACCAGCTCTCCATTGCTGTTTCTGTGGCATAGATGTTTGTCACTCCCTTTTTCAACGATTGTGCAACATTCCTGTTTGCATGTTACAACAGATTTGTTTTTTACCATGGAAATAGCTGCATGTCAGTGATGGTAAGACTCCTACCTCAACAGGTCTAGTGTTTGCAGAAAGCACCACCCTGGAAAACAGGGAATAGACTAATCCCAATCCTGCTCACATTCAGAGATCACACCAAAATGGGCATCTGGTCTGTTCAAAAGCTCTACCTCTCTGTCTTTTATGCCTTCTGTTTTTTTACTTCAGTTGCTCATGCTGCTCTTCATTAAGTCTATGTGCATTTATGAACAGCTAAAGCAAGTGGGTCCAGTGGAAATCCTCTGTTAGATCGTGGGGAGCTTTAGAAGATCTAGCGGTAGGAGTAAGCGACAACAAGGAAAGAATTATTATATATATTCAACTCATGTTAAGGAAAGCATTTCTGATTATTATTTTTGTTTTAAATATGGGTTAGCAAAGATGACTCTTTTCAGAGTGGTGACACCTTTGGAGTAGAAGTGGCTGACAGATGTTGTTAAGAGCTCATAGAGATTCTTTCTACCAAAATGGCCAATAGTATCTTTCTGGAGCCACCTCTCCAGTAAAATGCTAAGTATGGCATCCTTTGGTTGAAATAGTTCATCATATTATCATAAAAGCACCAGAATCACTGTTCATTGCTGTGTGAAACATTCACATAACTTTGCTAATGTCTGGGATGTAGTCACCTCTAAGGGTCAGAAAAATCCACATAAACAACCCCAAATAAAGGGCTCTTTATACTGCTAACAAAATGCATGGAGAGAGCAGATCCCACTAACTCTCTGAAGTGCATTGGCTACTCTGGGGAAGGAATATGAAGGACTCTGGGAAGCCTTCCCATCTGTCAAAGCAGAGAACAGAGGTGGGGGGATGAGTGCACTGGGGCTGCCCCATGTCCCTCCTGTCAGACAGATTGGGTTTCCTTTGGCTCCCCAGGAAAGGCACTTCATGTGGAAACTCTGTGTGAATGAAATCCTCTTGCTTTTTTGCATAGCTGTCCAAATTATTCTTGTATGAAATTAGATGCACAACTCAGCCTTGGTATATTTAGTGTTGCGTCTCTTTTTCTGCCTTATTCTCCCTGTGCCTTATTTCTCGTGCCAAACTTATTCTCCCTTTGTTTTTATGGGGTTTGCAGCAGTAAAACTGGCTGCTGTTTAGCAAGGAGAGCTGTAGCTTGATTCAAACCTTAGTTACAGACTGTTTCTTTTTGTTGTTAGACACTGCCCGCTTCATACTCTACCTGGCCAAAGCTGCCAAGTTTTGGATTTCCTAGAGGAGGCTTTTTATTCTGTCGTCTTGTCTGCACATGTACACACAACCTCCAATTATATAATAGGTGAACTCACTGTTGTGCTATTGTGCATTTTCCTCTTTTTACAAGGTAACTGCACTGACGCTTTTTTGTGTTTTGAGTCTATTGTTACCTTGTGCCGGGGCTGCAGCCCTGAGATTTCCTCAAATCCTCACTTTTCCCACACCTAATCAAGAGCTTATTTTTAGCACATTTATTTTCCCCTCCACTTTTTAAGTTTCAAACCTCTAAAATACTAAAAATGGCCTGGCCAATGTAACCTCTCTAAGCATTGAAGTGTTGTGTAATCTCTGGGCATGTTATCATCCTACCTAAGATAGCAGGAGAGCCCCATTGGTGGTAAAAGAGCTCAGCATGCTTTAGAAAAATGAGCAAGAGGTGATTCCCTTGGTGCTGCTTTCAGGCTTAGCTTTCTGAGCAGCTTCAGAGGAAGCTCCTGGAGGGAGCACCATGTTGTCATCAAAGCCGCCAGCATGCAATTTATATCTGACAGCAAGGAGAAGGGTTCCCCTTCCAGCCACACATGTTGCATGGCCATGAGGCTTCCCAGAGACATGCTTTCAGCTGGTACACATCTGCCTCCTTGCAGATCTCCTCCTTTTCAGCAGATAAGGAGTGATGCGTGTGTGGGGCTTGTTGCAAACTGTCTCTTTGATGAGAGTGATTTCTTGGAAAAGTGACCACGTATTTCTGATTGAAAGAACGGAAAGATGCAATCTTTGCCTCTGATTAGCTTCTAGATCATCCTTCTCTTCAGACCACATATGAGGAAGAAGGAGAAAAACAACTGCAAACAAACAAGAATGGAGTGAGGTGGCTGAGCCCAGATTACATTAATTAGCCTTAGGCTGTTTTGTATGTTTATGCTTAATTTAGGTTTAGCTACTTCAAAGTTCACATAGTTCTAGTTAATAACTTTACTATAACTTATTATTTTCAGATGTTGGCAGGTAGACAAGTTGTGAGTCACCTGGAATATGAGGCTAAATAAGTAATACTCACTGGCAGGGTTTTGACCATGACTGATTACACTTCTCTGTCTTCTGTGTTAGAAAAATAGAGCTTCAGAAGGAAAAAAGTCTACTTTTCTCACTTCTAGTGCCATTTTATGTTGAAAAGTCCATGGGGTGGGTTAGATTTCATACATGGCTGTCTAGCTTTCAAAAACTTTCAATCTTTAATCTGCTGCTTAATGGTTAGTACATCCTGTAGCATACCAGATCTTTATTATTTCATTTGACCTCTTTTGTGAACCAAAGAAGGTCCACAAAACCTGTTTGTTTATGAGCAGTATGGTCTAAAGGTTAGTGGTCTTAAATCACAGAGGACAAAATGAATGGGTAGCTCTTTACATGGGATAATAAAATTGTTGTCACTCCAATTATAGATTTTTGTAGGTTGTTACATTAGTTAAATAAAATACTGCCTCATCAATGCAAATTCCAGTTCCGGCTAGTCTGGTTGTTGGCTATAGAAGCAGGAATTCATTCATATTGCTGGCAGTAAAAGGAAAGAAAATTGTGTTTGACAAGAGCGGAGAGTTAAGATCATAACTTTTCAGAACCAATAAGGGTTCATGGAAAAATATATACTTGGGAAGAACAAAACCCTAATCACAGGCATTGCTTACTGGAGGTCTGCAGCTGTGACAAATGGTGTGATACTCATGAATATGCAAAGTTCTTTTCAGCCTGTAATTATAAGAATCATTGAGGCTATATATGCATTTCATAGGAAGCCTCAGTTGCATAAAGCAGCAGATGTATTTTGGTGACAACAATCAATAGTTAGAGAGAAACTCATCATAATCCCAGGAGTGCACTGTGTACCTGACAGGCTGTTTTTCCTCTAGATTTCCAAACCCATCTGTGAATTTGCACCACTGGATTAGTGCACATTTCTCTCCACTCTCAGAATAAGTCTACTTTCCTTGACACACGGATGCACCAGCTCTCCTCCTTTGCCTTCTCTCCCTTTATCCTATATTCATCATGGAGAGAGAGAAGCACTGCTTTTGCCCTTTCTCCTCCAAGCACAGAAGCACTTCACCCCAAAGCAACACCAGCTATTTGTCGGGTGACAGACCATTGGGTTATTTTGCCTGATTTTTCTGCTTGCATTTTGCTTGAAGTGCTACTTCTGTCTGGAGATGAAATAGCCTCGGAATCTATCATCTAGCACCTCTTTCTTATGTGTTTTGCAGATGAAGCCCTGGCTGGACTGAAGTCAGCAGCAGTGGCTGAAGACACCACCTCGTATGTGAAGGTTGGAGTGCAGGTAGGGTTAAACTTGAGCTGCAGCTGGTAGAGCTGGGACTTGGGTTTTTCCTCTGGGTACTGCTTCTGCAATATGTCAGAGGATAGCTGATGGATAAGAGGAGATGGTGAGAGATGTGGCTGTTAAAAAGTTCCCTTTCGCTGTTGGAAAAACCTTAAAAAAGCCTAAATTCAAGAACTGTGCAACAGATCCTAGAACTTAGCCTTCTGAGCCCGAATGAAATAATCTCCAGAATCAAAAAGGACGAAAAAGAAAAGCAAATCCTGATAAATTCAGAATCAAGCGAGACATAGGAGAGAGGTAACTGAGACACCTATAGCAGCTTATCATGGAGGAAGATTATTATTGCTGTGTTATGCATATCTGGGGACAGAGACAGCTGTTTGTGTTTCCTAAATATCACCCTGGGACTAACATCTTCCCGTACCAACGTAAGCATATATTTTACAAATTGAAGTACTTGTTTATCTGCAATATTAAAGTATCTGTGTTTATGTCAGGCTTATTTCAGTAGTAAATTACGTTGCATGTGTTGGTCTTGATGAAAAGAGGTAAGATGTGTCCTATGTCAGGAAGGATCTATCAGCATTTTGCACCTTTTTTTCACTACTTTCACAAGATCTCTCAAGGTTTCTCCATACCATGTGTAAACCTCTTTGGAAAATACCTGACCAAGTCTACATAGTCAGTTGCAGGCACTATTAAACCCAAATGCTTATTCAGGTGCTCCAAATGTCACCCATCAAAATTTCTACAGGTTATTTGGATTTAACTGCAAATATCTGGAAGAAATATATATGCTCTGCCCTTCAAAAATCACCTGGAAAGCATAAACAGGTTATCATAACAATTATTATTGTATGGTTTAAGACTGTTTAGGAAATAGTTCTTTTCAGGGAAAAGGCAATAAAATCAATATATTTAAGAGCAATAGGATATTTAAAATACTGAAAAAAAACTACTGTATGAAGAGAAATCACCGTTTCAAGAAGCTGCATTATATGTGTTCAGGGTATCTTGGCTCTTTGCTCTTGTTAGCCTAAATAAGACAAAATACTTGTTCTTAGACAGCAGTGTACTTAGCTTCTAATGAAATACCTGTGGGTTTTGGCAGAACCAGCCTCTGTCAGAGGGCATAATGGCTGTAGCAAGTGAGATGTAGAGAGCCACATGTTTACTAACTATAATGATGAACTTTTTTTCTTCTTGAAAGATTGGGATCTAACCCTCAGAACAGACCTACCCAGGGGAGGAAGGGGCACCTTATGCCACCTCCATGTGGGCCATCGTACAGGGCAAAGCGATAAGACTCCATGCCAAAACTACTATTATTTTTTCCTTGACTGGGGAAAATGTTAACTCAACCAATATGCACAAACAGAGCCAGAACAGGGTAAGGAATAATGAGAAGGGATTTTGGACAAACTCATTTAGAGACAGTAACAAATTAGTTTAGACTTTTGGCATTACAGCTGTGTATCAGTCCTTGCTCAGGACTCATTACATTTTAGCGCTTTTAAACTGTTTGCTTTCTGCATGCCACAGGCAGATGGAGAGGTGTACATCTACATGGCTAGATGGATGGGCTAAGCATGAAAAAAATGGCCCTAAAATAAAAATGAGTGACCTGTGGTATAGCAGAAGGGGATCTTTTCATGCTGAGTGCTGTGCAATCTGTTGAAAGCAAGCCTTCATATTGATTAACTACCTGCTTTCTACTGCCATAACATAACTGAAATCCAATATCTTACATAAATAAAAATTTTTCTGGTTATTAAGGAGCCATTATTTGTGGAAAAAAGTCCACATGAGTGTATAGTCCTTATTCATCCTGAATGGAAATGATACATAATTGGGGGTTGTGCAGAAAATCTGCAGGGGGTAGAAGACTGCAGGGGTGGAAGGCTCCTTCCACAAGTGGTGCCAGGGTGCAGTACTTGGTGTCACTGATTTCCACTCTTACAGCACCATCTGCCTCTGGAATCTCTGTTCCCTACTGGGACCTCCAGGCCAGGGAGAGAGCGAGGCATCTCCTGCAATGGACTTCGGGCACAGAACGGGGAGGCAGAGGAAAAACTCTTGAAGTTGACTCCCACGGTTGATTTTGTAGGTATGAACTATACCACTGGAAAGAAAAAATTGCCCGCAGGTTTCAAAAACCAACAAAAAGAGACCCAATATAGCCTCGACTACACAATTACTGCCTGGCACATTTGTACATTTCAATTTCCAATAAGCTGTGTTCTCTAATCACAAGACTTCTAATCTTCTACCACCGAGTCACAGATTTCAAATTCAAATTTCCTTCTTTTTGTCTGTATTTAAAAAATAATAATAATCATTTTCCATCTATTACAAATAACAATACAGATCCACAGACTGAATGCTGAAGTTGTAATTCAATCTCAGGCTTTGGCTGCCATTCATTGATACCTCGAGCTGTGCTCTTATTATTTATGACATCAGCAGAAACTCTCAATTGAATTGCAGCCTTATATTTAATTAGGGACTATGTATTATTTTGTATGCAATATCCAGAATTAAAAATAGCCACTTTCCAGAGTATAATGGAGAAAAGGCAGAAAAGTTTGAATATATATTCTAATTGATATTTCTTGTACTTATTCTAAAAGTAATCAAAACGTATGTTAAATATTAATTATAATATTTTTACTGCATTGTGCACCCTGATTTATTGCTGCCTCTTTTGGTTCACTTTTTAATTACTGCACATTATGAGAAAACTAAGGGATTTTTTTTTAAATAGAAGAGTTATTTAGCATTGAAATTAATATATAATTCAATATCAATCCTCATAGAGAATGTTATATTAAACGTAATGAACAAAAGGTGTATTTAACACAGTTTGCAAGTTTTTTTTTCCTACTTTTTTTATTTTCTCTCCTCTCACAACATGCCTCTCAACTCTCTCCACATTTAAAAGTCGGGGACAAAGCTCATAAAGGAACAAAAGACTAAAATCAGGGATGGTCTTTTTTTAAAAGAGGTACAGTTTCAAAGCCTGGAGAAAAAAAAAAGATAGAAATCAAAGTGCTCTTGAATACAGAGAACATTTTAAAGGAAATATTGAACTGTTTGCTTAAAAATCTTACATTATTGCCTTCTTTTTTAACTCAATTCCTTTTTGAAGGAGAACACCAGATAGGGACAAAGAGAATATTTTCATGCAAAAATCAGGCACAGGTACAGAGGCACAGCCAGACATCATTTCAAGTGGGCACAGGAATTTAATTCAAGTTATTCTCTCCTTTATTCCACATTTAACAAAGCTGAAGGATTTATCCACCTCTCTGACACTAGTGCAGACTTCACTAGGTAATATTTGTATCCAGTGGCAAGTAAATATTGGGCTGGATTTTTATGTCCACCTGAAATGGATTCTGGTTATAAACCTCAGCAGTAGAAAGTAAAGTTTTGCATCACTGTGAAGCTCTGCACAAAGATTTGTTAAGCTGTAATCAGTAAGAACAAAGAGATAGCCTTTATTTACCCACTCAGGTCTAATTCAAAGGCAGCACAACCTATTTTTGTAGGGAAAATTCACCTGTATCTCAAGGAAAAAAGGTCTGTAATTATTGGGAAAATGGTATGCTGGCCTAAAGTGCTTCAGTGCTATAGCAGTTGGTGCTTTAGAAATTTCCAGGAGGGAGAGGTGGTGTAGTGAGCCCTTGCTAAGTGAGTGGTATATCCTCATGGGATGTGGAGAAAGGAGGAAGTGATGTCTCCTGCCTCAGCTCAGGTCAGAGCCCCATGCTCATGGCAGCTCAACTTACTCAGCCTGCAGATGTGGGGTGTTTGGAGAGATGGATAAGCTGTTTGAAGCAGTATTTACGTATCTGTTATCATTAGCCTGAGAACCTCCTTGTCTGAGCTACATGACCTGGTTTCCTGAAAGGAGAAATCAAAAAAAAAAGAAAGGCATGTTTGTTTTTAAATAAATAAGAGTTCCCTCACTAAATCATCTAACATACTGTCTATTTATATTTCATAAGGACAAATGTTTCTGACAACTCTCATAATAGGTCTGTACAAGTATGCCATGTTCTTCCCAAGGAGGCTTCTTTGAGTGACATAAATTGCCATTAATGAAAATTTTAACAATTCAGGATAAATAATTTTTTAACTTTTAATGTGCAGAGATGCAATGTAACATGGCAGACTTGCGAGAGAAGACATTTGTTTTGGAAAGAAGTTGCAGAATATATTTATGCATAGACCAAAATAAAAGCAGCATGAACATTATTTTTTAATAGCTCTGCTTGTTGGGTTGCTGTACAGAAATACTGATGTATTCCTTCAGTAAATACTGCAACATACAGCGCTGTAATGCCTTGAGGAAATCTCAAGTACCCAAATGTTAAAAGTACAGATCTTACAGCATTAAACAATGATGTTGACCAAGAGGCCACCTGAAACAGTGGGACTCTGAAATCATGCCACGGCTCAGTTCTCTGGTCTTTAATGACATAAACAGCCACTGAACAACCAACATTGAGGATAAAAGCCTTATTATTATTTCTCCAGAAATTCCCCACGAACAAAATCATAATACTGCAGCCCTAAACCACAGGTAATTGGGACATCTCCCAAGGGAGCAGGAAGGGGAGCTTTCTTGTCACTCTTATCACTCCTTTCTTTCCTCATCAAGCTATGCCTGGGTCCACTAATCCATTTCAAATTCCAGTATCACTGTCATTTACCCTTCTCCCTGCCCAACAACCACTCTTGCTGGCATTGACAGGCGCCTGTCACTTCTGATGAATTCTGGATCTGGTCCACTGGACTTCTGTGAGGTAGGGGAGGATCATTAGGATTTTGTAGTGTTAGTTCCAGCTTTCTTCTTATATAATACCATTGTACCATTTGAAAGTCACAAAATAAAGTTTCAATAAATGGCTTTCAGATCAGATAAATGTTTCAGCTTTGCTTTGGAGTTTACAAGACCTGACAGCCATCTAATTTAAGTGTACAATGGATTTCCAAACATTGGTGTTTAAATATCTAATAACTTACATAAGAATTTGGCACTAACAATGCCATCATGCATTCATTTGAAAAAGTAGCAGGTTTATCCCGTGGGAAAGAAAATGTGGATATTGCCACTTAACGGTGTATTGGGAGGGCATCCTCATTGATTCAGTCAGAGTAGATTTATTCTTTAATATTGGTCAGTTGAAACAAAAAAGTTTTCATGCAAACTAAGGATGTGCTTTTCTGAAGCCAAGTTGGTGGGGAGTGAAAGTGTGATCTGTTGCTATAATGTAAAATCCTTTCTGTGTTACAAGCATACAAGTGAGTGGATAGATCAAAATCCTGCTGAATTTCTAAAATAAAAGTGTGCAGATCTGCTGTCTGTATGTTGCTCTGAAAGACTTCAGTTGAGCAATGCATTTTATTAGTATTTACTACTCCCACTGAAGTTAATATACCTAATTGCAGACAATAAAACAACTGCAATTCTTCCAATTAAACACATCTTTAATTACTTTGCTAAAATTAAATGGTAATATCATTATGTTAACAAACACTAGTACTTATCTTGGAGAGGATGATGTAATCAAACATGAGAAGCAGTCAGGGTAGAAAACTGGTATCTTTATCACTAGGCTAGCCTGGTGTGCAGAGCCCTTCCAGAAGACTTAGGGAGGAGACATGATGCAGTTCAGTGTGGAAATAAAGGGGTTGAAGTAAATAGAGACATTGCAGAGTTAGCTCTTAATTAAAACTGAAACTGACAAAACAAACCCCACAGGCAGACATCCTGTAGTACCCCAAGGCAGAAGCACATGGAAATTTTGTTTAGTGCAATAGATTTAGCTTTCTATACTTCCTCTACCACTAGATGTTGAATTATTTGTAGTCTTCACTCTGAGTAGCAATCAAAGCAAAGGGAGAAAATGGTTAGGGCTGATTCTAAGTAGGAGGAGACTGTATTAACTGTAATGAAGTTGGACTAAGCCCTGACTAAATTTCCCTGAAAATAGCATGCAGGGAATTTTGTGTGGAAAAGAAATTGAAGTTTCCATGAAACAGTCGATTTTTGGTGAAACACACGTCACTCATGTTCTTAAACTGCCTGGACAAATCACGTTACTGTTACTGAACAGAATCAATTATTCTGGCTCTAATTCATACTTTGGTTAGACATAGGATGTAATATTTCTCGCAAATGAATTGAGGGTTCTGAGAAGCAGACTTTCACTTGTACATTTTGATCTTGAGTAAATTAACTTCTGTATACCAGTTTGTGTGTGTATGTGAAATGAGAATCATATATATTTGCTTGATTTTTAAAAGCATTGGAATGCAGGGAAGAAAGTAGTATGACTAATGTTGTTTATCATAGTGTGGTTTCTATCTGATTTTCTTCATAATGCACGCACTGGTGCAGTCTTGCTCTATCTTGTGAACCGCAGAAGCAGCTGCAAGTATCTAGATATCCTGTTTTGGTATAAGGAAAACTAAGTCCAAAGATATTTTGACCGTATCATGCACCAATTTACTGGTTTATTTTTTGTATTTTTTTAAGGTATCCATAATTTCAGTTTAAGCAGTACAACAAGGCTTTCCTGGGGCTCTGGTGGTCACTTCCATAGTGATTTCTCTGTTGACTGAAAAGTTGGTCTATTAAAGGTAGCATAGGTAGAGTTTATCTGTCAAATAGACTTTGATACTACCTCTAGTAAGGCGGAATACCCTCTGCTTTCAAGCTAAGAAGGTAAGAAGAATAGGAATACCTGAATAACATACTGAATACCTGAATAGGAAGGAATGCACTGGCCTCCCAAATTTGGCTCATGTGGGGATGAAATGGGTTGGATTTGGCTTAGGCTTTAACTACCCAGAGCCTTCAGCAGCTCCATCAACTAAACTTTTCTTCTATTTCAACTCAGATGCAGCATCAACATCTGCAAGTACTTTTTTTCTTGTAGGCTGGAATGACCCTAAAAGATTCCCCAGTCCATGCCCATTGCCAAGCCAGGGTCAATTTGCCCTCCTCCTGTCAGCCATACCTACAAAAGTCAAAGGCTTCTTGCCTTGGCATCATTCTGCTCATAGCAAGTGCTTTACAGCAATGTATGGGTTACGCACAAGGATGTCTCCTGGTGTTTCTGTAGCAAGAGATCTCAGAGCTCTTCCTATCATTACTGTGAATATGTGAGTCAATATTTTGCTGATCTTTCTTTTTGTCTCCAAGTCCTTGAAAACCTTTCTTTAAGTTTACATTCACAGTTGTGTGAGACTTTGTTCTGCGTTTTCCTTCTCCTATGACTCTCACTTTCCTCCTGAACTTCTCAGTGGCCTCAGAGAACAAATCAAGTGGGAAAACAGACTTGTAAATAAATCACTTCTCCTAGGTGGCAAAATGTCATTGTTGTGGTGATCACCATAAAGGTTTACTCGTCTGCAGTTGCTCAGGTCAGCTAGCTGAGTCCTTGGAAGGTTTTTCCTCCCACAAGGGACAAGGTGCTCATGGGTATCTTCTACGAATTGAAGACTTGGGGACACAATTTATTTGCTTTCTTTTCAGAACATTTTTTTCTCTTTCTCTTTTGC